>DWKL01002532.1:0-12602 GCA_018249415.1 Phareas burnsi | reverse complement strand
GCGCGAGCGCAACCTCTCGCTTGAAATATTGGCCGATCTGATTATAAAACTTGAATCGCTATAAAAATAAAAAAAAAACCTCTTAACAACTTTTATGCATTGTATAAAATTCTGAATTAATTGGCTTAAGTAGAGCTAAATTGTTTTATTGAAAGCTGTGATAGCCTAGTGCTAAGATTCCGGAGGATTATCGTGCTGAAGGTCTGCAGTTTAAATTCCAAGCATGGACCATTGATTTTTCGAAATTTCATGTGAATCAGACTAGTTATCATTTAACAGTTATCGTTTGACTGTGAAGGAAAACATTGTAAAAACACCATAACGGAGAAGTCTTTATAAAGTTCTGAAAGAATGTATGAAGTCTACCAATCTGCACTTGGTGTTCCATGGTCTGACTGATTTATAATATATCGGGCTCGTTGATTTATAAATATATATATATATTTCAGTAATAAGCGAATATTGCTCCATAATAATAATGTTCTGAGTCAGTTATTATGTTTCATAAATTCGTTAAAGATTTGGTATAATGTTTCTCAAAATTAACCACTAAAGATAAGACAACATTATCTATTTTGTCTATAATAGTCTCTGCAATCGTTGGATCATCATCGACCCATTGTTGTCCCACTGCTGGGCATAGGTCTCCTCTCAGAATGAGAAAGGTTACGCCATAATCCACCTCGCTGGCCAAGTGTGGATTGGTAGACTTCACATACCTTCGAGAACTTTGCAAAGAACTCTCAGATGTGTAGGTTTGCTCACGATGTTTTCTTTCACCGTTAAAGCAAGTAAGTGATAATTAATGTGTAATAACATAACTTCGAAAAATTAGAGGTGCGTGCGGGGTTCGAACCCTGGCCACTCAGCTTGAGCAGTGATAACCACTAGGCTATCACTGCTCAATCAATCTTTGGGTATATATAACCAATTCTAAACATGTCACAGATGTTATTACATATATGTATAACAGACAATATTTAATAGGTGGCAGAAGTACAGTTGTATTGCATAGAATTATAATTGTATTGAAATATAGTTCATCCGGGGAGGTACCACCGCTGTCCTCACGCCCGAAGAGGTGGGGTTGTCATGTACAATTACATCGAGGCGACCTTTTAGTCCGCAGGAATAAAGCTTCTACGCACGACCTTAGATAGGATTTCAGTCCTGTCTAAGGTTAAATGTAGTGTCTTCACGCTCGTTCGCTATTTTTTTACATATAAAAAAATCCTGAAATTTAGGATTGGGATAATTGATCAACGATTTCTCGACCACAAAAATACGCCAAACATTAAATTACAATTGTGGACAGGAAGATTTTTATCATTAGTCGTAACACAGAAACGAAACACAGAAAGGTTTCCTACTCTTGCATTTATTAATTGAACGACAATGTTTAGAGGTTGTGTCAGCAATAGGTACATATTTATCCATAACATGTTTTGTGTTGAAGTCATAGGATAGAATTTAGAAAGAAAATCTTACATTTTTAATACTTATATGATGTTTATTTCGTCTCATGTTGTTGTATCGTAAAAAGTAAATTAAACTTATGTAGGTACCTACTCGTAAAATTGTTGATACGAGATCTGTGAAGTCATGTATGAGTAAATATAACAAATTGCGTTTACTTATGAAATAGGTAGGTACGACTTGTTTGAGTACTAAGTACCTATCTGTTACGTTCTTATATTTACTCAAGTAAAGGTACTCAAGTAGGTAAATATCTCTACACTTTGTTTTATGGGAGCAGTATAACAAATGAGCTTGGAGGCCATCTGATGTGAGGTGATCATTACAGTCTGTGGACACCTACATCTAACCTCAAACAGGATTGAATTCCTTGCTGAGGTTGCAAGTGGAAACGTTATTACTCCTGAGACTGTTAGTCGCCCTTTGTAAGTAAATCCTACAACCATAATTATAATTAAATTATATAAAAATAAATTAAACATTTTTAAGAATACAGCCATACATATTTAAGCCAATTATTTTTGTAAACTTCTAGAAAACTTCCTGAAAATCATTTCCTGATTACGTACTTGACCAATTTACGTAATCAGGATTCATTTTATCTTTTCAGTTTTACTATAAATTCCTATACGGAAGTTTTTCATGCATACATACATTTTAAGGTGGTAGAACTATTCGTGGCTCAACTGCGGCAGCGTCAATGCTACATCTATTTCTATTTTATACCTAACAGTGCTGCTGGAACTATGAATTGCTCTTTTCCTTTGTGTGTGGTTCGGTATGTTTACGGTAGTTATAGTAAAATAAGGCGTTCCAACTTAGCCCTTAGCAATAAGAATGCTCTGTGTTTAACCGCAGGTGGGACTCCTGCCCTATTTGTCGTTGTTAATGCATGCCCATGGGCGGCAATGACATTAGGCACTTAATATCACGTTGGTTGTGTGATCATGTTCTGCGTGTGCTCTCATTAAATACACTTACAAATACACAAATAAAACTAGACTATTCTAAATTTTCTTAGTTATTTTTAAAATACGTTATACAGACACTGCACTATTCGATCTTGTGCAGATTTTCCGTTTTCCACTGCACAGATTTCCTATTTTTCGTAGGAACCCTAGTCATTTTAATCATGTTGCAAATACTCCCAAAAGCTTGGAATATGGCAAATATTTTGAAGTTACACACATCCATTTCAAAATTGAATATTTCAAATATTTTTATATATAAAAGGACCTTCATTTAGACTTTTAAATTTATTATAGAATATAATAAAAGTATGAACGATAGAGCAAGTAGGTACGTGAAATTGTTTGATAGTGCGATGCGCTTCGACGAGTTTAACATGCAATGTAGAATTGTGCATAAATAAATAGTACTTACTGTTGCTATTATATTTATATAAAATAATTGAAATTATTATGAAACCATAAATATTGTCAAGTTCATTCTATTACTTAAATGAAGCGTAAAATTTTAATTGAAATTACATAAAACAAACCTAAACCGAAATTTGTAACAAAAAAGGTTTGTTTACGCTATAACAATATTTATTAATAATACTCTCTCTATCAATACGCATCCTAAACCATTCCGCATTGCAGCAGCGTAGTGGAAGATGCTTCAGAACTCTCACAGTTGTAGAGACGTTGAGTTATTTTGTTAATAAAATAGTACAACATTATTAATAAGTCGACTTATGATATTTTATTATTTAGGAATACGTTAAAGGTTACGTTGTGCTTTCAGATACGATGGGTATCCGAATAGCTTTGCAATGTCCAGACGGAAGATACGTGCTAAATAAGTCACAACCGCAAGATCAACATCGGTTAACTGCGGAAGGGATGTTGGAAATGCCGTTCGGTTTAACCAATACGTATTGTTTAGAAGTGTTTGATCGGCGCAGCTGCCCCTCTAACGACATAGTCAAGAGCGGAGTGCTCTGTTTTATTCGAGAGAAGAAAATAAAAGACTTCCGCGTGTCGTTCGTGGTAAGATTTTTTAGGAATATATATTTTTTATTTTACATGAGTAGAAAACGAGTGTGCAGGCCACCTGATTTTAAGTGAACTCTACAGAACATGGATATATGGACTGAAGTCTTATCCGAGGTCACAAGTAATTGCGTTATTACTCTTGAGGACGAGGTGGTGACGCCTCGCTTGTAATTGTACTTGACAACCACGCCTTTACAAACGAAATACAAGAATTGCTTCACGGCGGATTGTGAGAGCGGCTGTGGTAACTCCCTGGTCGAACTACGTCGTTAAGTTATCTAGTAAACTGTTCGGAAAATCATCAAGATTCCCTCCTTACGTATGTATATTGTGTAAATGTGTATGTGAATGTGTGTTTTATATAACAGAGGTATCAAACGAGCTTGTTGAACATCCCGATTGTTATCATTGGATAGCACTCGTTAACGTTGTTAGAGACCTTCTGGGTGGTCTAAAAACGTCAGATATGTGTTGGCAATTAACTCGTATCTCCCTCTCGGCTCAAATACGGCTTGGTGGAGACCAACTAGTATTACAGCTGCGTGGTGCGTCAGTATGCTCCAGACTTTCCGCAGTTGTAGGAAGAGATTCATGCCCAGTAGTGGGATATAAAATGGGTTGTAGCCGTATAGTATCCTCTTTTAGTATCTTCTTAGTAGAATATTAAAGAGCTTTTCTAAACATTTATTCTCTATGTGTTTTTATAACAGATGATCGCGATATCGTGTGTATGTCTGGCATTGACACTGGTGGTATACGTAATTATACCGGAGTTGCGTAATCTTCACGGGCGTAACCTGATCTGCCACGTGGGCATGATGCTTCTGGCTTTCTGCTGCCTGGCAAGAGTGCAATACAGCTCTGTGGAAAACGTTTTGGAATGTACTGTGCTTGGTAAGAAGCAATTGATTTTCAGTTTACATGCAGTTTACCTTTTTGTATATTGAAGTGTAGCAAACGAGGGTGCAGGCCACCTGACATTAATTGGTCACTGCAGCCCATGGACATCCTCATCTTATCTCAAACAGGATTGAAGCCCTATCTGAGGTCGGACGTGGATGCGTCACTACTTCGGGCGACTAAATTGGTTGGACATAGAGATCTTTTCTTTCTTGACATTATTCCAATTATTTATGTTATAGCTTGAACCACAAAATTATGAAAGAAAAGATAATTAATTAAATATATATTTCGTATATTTTTTCTGATTAGATCTGATCAGATCCGTGCCACAGATTTGTATATTTAGCGGTGGTAGAGTAATATACACAATGCATGGCATGGCACTATATAGCATTTTAATATCATTATGATGTAGTCGAGGGTAACTGTAACTGGCTAATAATTCCACGAAACCAAACCAATTTTTTTAAGAACTTGTGTAAATATTTTGCCCTGACATCGCCGCTGCAGATCAAATACAAAGCAAACACAATCACACGTTTACAAATATTTTAACAATTTTACAATGGGACTTGATCAACACTCCAAATCAAACGAATTCAATGATTAAATTACTTTCCATAACGACATCATCGAAATCAAATACCATGGGTTCAAATTTCTGGTATTATTTACTGGTAAACTTATTTAATTATGTGTTTTCGTCATTCAATTTCATAGAATTAAGTGAAAGGTCATGAAATTATCGCTAAGTAGAAATGTTCTCGGTAAAAAATATTGTATTTGTGTTTTCGTCGCATAATTTCATCAAATTAATATAGGTAGATAGACATTTAGTAGAACACCCAATAACGTATTTAGGAATAATATTTTACCAATATACATTTTATAAAGGTGAAACGATATTAAAATATGTAATTATGTTCAACTAATGACAGTCTGGTAAGATTCCGACCTCTCAATCTGGGGGACCGAGGTTCACATCCCGGGCACGCCTATGATTTTTAAGAAGCGATGTGTCAAGAGAATTAGAATTTAATTGCCATTTCTTTTAATGTTGGAGGAATTCATCATGAGTAAACCTACATACATGATAATGAAAGTGAAGCATCAAAAGATAGGATAAGTAAAACATAGTATAAAATTAAAACAAATCTACTAATCTCTAGTCCTTTTAATTTTGCCAAGTAGTCGGGCAGTAATAGATACGTAAGTAGGGAAGGGTGACACAAGAGGCATTTTCTACTTTAATTAGTAGAAATAGAAAAGAGTTTTCAGGAACGTTATTTCGTTTTAAATACATCATGCCTCGTGTGGCACATTGATAGTTTGTAATTATCAATGGGATGACAACTTGATGCCGGACATACGATTAGAGAAAAGATACCAATGCAATTCAATTAGTCATAAGTATTTTTCCAACTCATTTGCTACTCTTCTAACATAGAAAAGTGGTCGTGTTGACAAATAGAATAGAAACAGATTAAATTTTGCCCCCTCTTGCTTCCTGTACTGCTTCTAGCACGTGTGAACGGTCAATTCAGTAGTTTTGTACCATTAATAAGCCAACTCCGGCGATAGTCGGTTTCTAATCATAGTTTTTGTTCTTTGTATTGTGAGATTGATTTTTTGAAGGAAATAATAACACGATTCGTCAATGATAAAGTACTCTAATTGATCTTCTCCAAGTAACTTGTGGAAATAAAATTGCACTTGCACCTAACTCATTTCTTTTGCCTATTGACTATCTTTCGTCAATCGTTCTGTTATTTATCGTCTTAGTAATGTGCTTCAGTCCAGCTTGCTACTTGCTATAGTTATATATTAGGCTATTAAATTTATAAAAAAAACTAAAAAATATTTTATTGACAATGATTGCATCAACTGTACGTATTCTTAGTTTACTTAATTGCACAATTAACATTTTACTTGGTTACTTATATTGTAGTTTTATATTAACTTTTATAAATATCGTATATAGTAAAATAGTCACCACTAAATAACAACGGAACATTAATGAGTTGCGGCTAAAAGCGCACTATGGATTTTCTCAATGTATTTAGATTTTTTATATCTTATTTAATTACGTCATTTTTTACTGTTTGCGCAGGATACGCCATCTTCTTTGGATTCACGGCTGCGTTTGCGTGGCTAAACGTCATGTGCTTCGACATATGGTGGACATTTGGGTAAGATTTACGTACAGAATATATTGTCTTAATTGACTTGGTTCTACTGCACTTTATCCTTATAATATCTGGAGCACTTCCAAATTACAATAAAATATAATATTTTATAGTATCTACTATAGAAGTACGAAGTTACAGATTACTTCCTTAATATTTGTTGGTAAAAACATAAATAATATTGTTTTAAGAGACGGGAACACTAATGATAATCATAATTTAATTTGGATAATCATCATGACATACATATTTGTATGGATTATGGTTTCTAAAGTTGTGCGAATTATTTCGTACCATCAAACATTTTCAAATTTCTTTGGGGCTAATGGTCATTTTTAGCCTATGCCCTTCCTCAGGAAGCAAGTTATCTTCTTGCCAAATTTTACTGAAATTGGACCAGCAATTTAAGCATAAAAAGGTTACAAACGGAGAGAGCCACTCTTGCATTTATAATATTAGTATGGGTATGCTTTTGGCAGGAAAAACAAAACAACGAGGCAATCTCGTAGATTTCGTTTGCCCTGCTAGCCTAAGAAAGTAAATAAATATTTCTACCCGGTTTCGCGTCTCTCGCTTATGTAATGTGTTTGTTTGTGAGACCGAGTAAAAGCCTCCCCTAGCACGTCTACGCTTCGTAAAATAACCTCGTAATGTCTTTATTATGTTTGTTGCTTTAAATACTATTGATTTACAATGTTTTAATGTATCCCTATTTTCTTTATTATGCCTCTTTCGACGTATTGGAAAAATGTATAATAAAGTAGGCATGGAAGTTAGTAAGTATATATAAAGATTTTCATTTGGAATAAAATCTCAATCCATGATTATTTAAACGAGAATTATAGAATCATCTCCAGATTATCTTATATCTGGAATAACGGGTGCCGGTATGAGATTGGTGTCGAAATATTTTTATCCGTCAACACGCACGCATAACATAAACAACGATCTAGCACGCAGAGGATTCAGAGTTCGATTTCCGGCCAGGCAGTCATCTTAATGATGAGTACAGATTTCTGATCTGGGTCTGGCTGTCTGTGCACTTATTTTGTATTTGTCTACAGCATCCGCGACATAGGGAATCATAGTGTAATATGTGTGTCATATCGCTTTCTATATCATAGGAGTGTAGAAAGCGATATTATACTGATATTATTTATGCGATTGTGAAATACGAGAAACATTTCGAATAATGATTTATGAAAATACCATACAGTTAAAAATACCTAGGTTTGTTATAAATCCATTTATAATTGCCTGTTTCAAGCGCGTAGGTATGTACATGTAAACTCTTGTTTGATCATCGGTTTTTAAAAATTGCTCGCTATCTCGTCGGCTTCAATGTTTATATTCACATTGTTGGTCTAGTTTCTTAGTATATTCGTTATACTTCTGTAAAAACTGCCGAAGCTGTGTATTTTGAGCAATTTATCTAAATGTGTTACACTTCGTAACTAACAGTTTGTATTTCCTATACAGTTATTGCTACGTCTTGTACTAAACACAATCATGTTACATTTATTGTATATAAGGGAAGGGACCTAGGTAAATACATAGATAGCTTCAGCTCCAGATCTCCTCCAGTTGTGAGATCCGTGTTTAGCAGTGGGACGTTTTTTATGTTAGAAGAGTGCAAAAGAGCGTGGAAGCTACCTGGTGGTAAGTGGTCACTTCAGCCCAAGGATACCCAAATTCAACCTTAAAAAGTACTGAAGTCGTACCTTAGGTCGTACGTAAATGCATACGATGTAAGTATACAAGGCAACCACACTTTTTCACCTGAAACACAATAATTGCTTCACGACGGATAGTGAGGGCGGCGGTGTTACCTCCCGGTCGGATTATATTTCTACCACCTATTATTGTTAGAAGGTAAAAAAAGGGAAGGCGGTGGACTCATCGCAATCGAAACACAAGGAGTTTTATCACCTTTCAGGTGTAATTTACATAGTTTATAACACCTTTTATATAAGTAAAAAATGCTATAAATCCATACAGCAATACACTTACTATATATTATATAAACAATATTTTTCACGGAAAATGTAAAAAGCTTTGTCATTACATTTATCAAATCAAAATGTTTTGATTTCTTAACCGGTGTGAGTTGGTTCTTCTAACTCAGTGTATGACTAATAGCCTTCATCTGAACGTGGGAGGATTTGTTCCTTCCATGTGCGTAACTCATGCATGAGCTAGGTACCTATGATATATTTTGCTTGTGCCACTTTAAGTGCAGACTAATATGAATTACATTTTGTTCTGTGCTGTATTAATTTTGATAGAATCTGACGGTGAAGTATTTACTTCAGAACATACTTCAGTTCAATTCGTTAACTTAATGTTAACGTTGAACCTATTTCGATTTATTTTATATAATATACTTTAGAATAGTGGTTGTGCGGAAAAATAACATCTTATGCGCAATAATTTAGTTAAGATTACATTCACATAAGCCGCATTTGGGATTATTTCTTATGTGAAAATGTGTATATAAATACCATACCATACCATATAAATTTACTTTAAGAAGGTGGTAGAACTGTAGTTCGTCCGGGAAAGTACCACCGCCGCCCTCATAATACGCCGTGAAGCAGTTTTGTATTTCGGTTGGAGAGGTGCGGTTGTCGGGCACACTTACAGCGAGGCAACCATTTTGCTGCTCAGGAGTCTATATACGACCTCAGTTATGTCTATGGGCTGCAGTAACCACTTAACATCATGTGGCCTGCACGTTCGTTTACTACTCTTCAAATATGAAAAAAATAAAATTACGATAGGTAATATAATATAAAAAAAGATCATTATTAGACTCGTTTAAAATGTTTGTGCGCAATTTTCAATTCTTATCTACATAGACGGATAGTTGGAGGAGTTTCAGGTTAGAACTCATGAGGAAAGACTTTTATTACGCCTAAAAGGACACAAGCTGTACCGACAAAACGAGTGAGTAAAGGCTTTTGATAGTACCTATATAGGTACTAATTGATACTATATTGATAGCAATGAGTACACTCACAGCTGGTTGAATTTCATGAATTTGCTTTACCTAGCTTCCAACGTCCGAAAATAGGTGATTTTAATAAGATTATTCTATATTGCATCTTGCCTTTGCTCTGGTTTTGCGCGGAGATTGCTTACATTGACGTTTTTGTAATTTTATCAATATTTTATTTGTCTGGCGTAATATAATCAAGGAGAAAAGTGGAGAAAAAAAACAACGTGAATTTAATAAGAAACGGAACTGACAAACGTTATAAAGATTACAGCTTAGACGGCCCCGTTGAAAATCAGCGTAACGACTCTATGCTAGTAGATGTCTATATGTCATAGTAGATTTTTGCTACCCCATCATTTATTTATTATTTAATAGGTGGTAGAACCATACAGTTCGTCTAGGAAGGGACCATCGTATGATCGGCCGTGAAACATTTCGTGTGTTTCGGTTGGAAAGGTGCGTTCGCTGGATACACTTACAGGTGACCATTTTAGTCCGAACGAACGAACGAACAGCGACGTATGTACGTACGACCTTAGATAGGGCTTCAGTCCTGTTTGAGGTTAGATGTGGGTGTCCATGGGCTGCAGTGACCACATAATACCTAGTGGCGTGTATGCTCGTTTGCTACTTTTCTAAGATAAAAAATTAAAAAGTGAGTACTTCACTAATCCGCAATGTAATGCAATATTTCTAATAAACCCATGCAATGTCCGTTTATTATTATTGCGAAGATGTCATCAATTAAGTACAATATGTCTAAGTGTCTATCGTTTTAGATAATTAAAGGCTGGGGAGTGGAGGATTCACGATAATCTATTTGGTCCTCTCACCCCTCGTCACACGACCAACGCCTAAAAGTACCTATTTTGAGCGTCATCGACCGATTCCCAAATTGATTCTGTTTGATTATTATCGGCCTTTCGTGTTAGTATTGGCATCAATCTGTTTACCATCCTGTAGTATATTTTTAGCAATCTTTATATGAAATTATCTTATAGATATACCTACTTTCGAAAAAATATTAGTTTTACTTGAGAATTCACTTTAAAATATAGATATTTTACGTTTAATGTAGTATCATGATTTTAGTGTACAATAAAGAATATTTGTATTGTATTGTATGTGTTATGGAATTGTTTGTTGACAATTTTTTATATTCAATCGAAAATATTTTTACAGCAGATTAAAATGTATAATAAATTACAGTATTCTATTAATGTACATTAATTACCGTAATATCCTATAATACACCATTATATCTCATTTATGAGACCTAGCCTAGTTCGTGTTAGTATTAGATGTCCAAGGGCTGGAGAAATGAATAGTAAAAGATCGCATCCATGCATTCTCATGTAAAACATAAACCAATAGAATATAACTTTTCCTTAATAAATTAAATGGAGCAGCACGAGATTACCTTAATGAAACCAACTAAACACTCACCTTTGTGTTAGCTGTAAAGAAGGCAGGGCCGTAATTAAAATATTTCATGGGGGAATTTACGGTAAACACGCCTATTGTCAGCTTTTTAACTAGAAATTATTAACATCTGACAAACATTTTAATTAAGTAAATAATGTAGATATGATAAATGTATCAAACCTTATAATATATTTACATAAACGTCCATAAAATTAATTAACGTTTCGTATCTAAATATTAACGTTCGGTCTGGTTTATTTATACGCATGAACGCTTCTGTGGATATTAATAAATAAGTTTTGTAAGTGCGTAAGCACACACTTTGTTTTTGCCTAAAACTATAGCAGACTAACGGTTACCCGCGATTTCCTTCATATTCAAATGTAACAAAAGATTGAAACAATCTATGCCTCCACCTGAAGCTTGTATTAGTATCTCGGTTCCGTTATGAGGCCTCTCCCCCGGGTCGACCCCGTTGAGTCCCGATTCGGCCTCATCACAGTTTCGTTTCGTCCCCTTCACCCTTGCCCCTGTCTCAGCCCAGCATCGGCCTTGATCAAGCCGTAATATATAAAGCATAGCACCTATATACTTACTAGTCTACCGATCAGTAAAAAAATGTACAAGAAAAAATAAAATAACTAACACCTATGATACATATGAAACAAAAAAAAAATTAAAATTCTATGCGCGTAGAATTATTAAAAAATATTCTAAAAAAATATTTCGCTAAAGTCCACCTGCACGCGCGGTACGTTTTCGTTTTGCCGGGAATTGTCGGGCCCTGTATGGGCCTTATGTTAAATACCCTAAAACTTTCCTTAATAAATATAGCCTACCAAATTCAAAAAGATTTTTTCCAACCGGACTGGTAGTACCAGAGATTAGCGCTTTCAAACAAAAGACAGACCCTTCAGCTTTATTATATATATTAGTATAGATACGGGTTGTTTCCAGGTTTAATCGCTAATTTATTACGCTATCAGATCTCTTGTCAAAGAGATTTCACGTATCGTGGACATATAAATCCCCGTGACCTAGCTTCATAATGACTAGCAGTAAAGCCCTGTGTAGGATCGTCATAATAGGCTTTTGAACATTATTCGCACATTTACGACTTTGTTATTATATCGTTCGTAATAAAATCGCAATAAAATGTTCATATTTTTATTTAGTTAGGTACTTCGACCTACATTTGGAATGTGTTGTTTTATTTCATTATTTAATGATTATTTAAATATTGAATTACGTTTGCTCCCTTATGGAATTCGGTATTAAATCTATTAAAATACAGATTTTTGTATTATTTGAAATTGAGATTTACTTACGGCTGCACGGTCGTTAGTATTGTTAAAGCGACTTACTTTCTCAATCATGTTGGTAGGTGTCATTCATAGAAAAATCGTAACTTAGAACAGACATCTAAATTAACCCTTTATGTTTCCTTTGGCTTAGAATCTAACTCAAGAATGGGCGTCTCGTCTTGTCTCATGACAGACATGGTGACCGCTAAGTTTTCTAGTAAAATCTTATGTAATAAATAATAATCATAAGAATAAAATTATTTCACAAGCACAAATATAAATACACTTGATGACTTTGCGTGCAACACTG
>DWKL01002531.1:0-12602 GCA_018249415.1 Phareas burnsi | reverse complement strand
AATATGGTTTAATTATATTAATTCCAATAAGTTGCAAAATTATAAAGATATGACATTTAAAAAAACTAACTTGGTGGACATATTTGCCTATAATGTCAAGAAGCAAAAATCATCATTTTGGAAGGCTCTTTTAAGATTGAATGGTTCATCATCACCAAGTCTTTATTGTCCCATTACTGAACACAGGTCACCCCCAACATTAGTAGTAGCCCCAGTCGATCACTCAGGCCAAGTGCAAATTGATAGACTTCACACAGCTTTAAGAATTATACAAAGAACTTCCTAGCATAAAGTCCTTACATACAAAGTTTTCGTTTGCAATGTTTTTGTTTACTGTTTAACACATTGACTGTGGCAAACACAGCTGTCGTGTTTTACTGTCCGTGCCACCCGAGCAGCTCGCACGCTTACAGTATGCCGTACTAATTAATTTTTTATTTATATATAACTTTATAAACCAAATCTGCATGCAGGATTTTAAACCTGGACCCACAGCATGAGACGTTGGAATTTTACCATTAGATTATCACTACTTCGATTGATTTATTATATTATTAAAACATATGACTGAAACACATTACTTATGAAGTACTTAATGCTAACAAAAATGTTAATACTTATTGGTGTAACTAATTAATCACTTTAGTGCCTTCTACTGTAATTACAATAAATCCATTAAATTCAATTTCTCTACTGTCATCTCTGCATGCTAGCAACTTGTTCGCTGATCTCATTTAGCATCTGGGCTGACTTTTGGATATTCTCATACTGGTAGCCGATGTGC
The DNA here is from genome assembly GCA_018249415.1 of Phareas burnsi. NCBI lineage: Eukaryota > Metazoa > Arthropoda > Insecta > Lepidoptera > Hesperiidae > Phareas > Phareas burnsi. Next base: position 11,818 of record DWKL01002531.1, on the reverse strand, counting down.
ACAGCAATCAGCTGCATCTTCTTCAAATTCTCTTCACTGCTTTCTATAAGATTCTCAGTGCAAGCCATATCCCGAGCCGCTTTCATCAGAAGCTGAAATGTTAATTGGATTTTAAGATTGTATTAATGCAACTGGTATTACAATTTTATGTATTTATTCTATGATATTCGTTTTAAGTTTGGTGCGTTTTAGTGACAAAATACTAGTTTCTCAGCAGCAGGGGAACCGGGACTCAAACCAACATGTATCTCTGATTTTTGAAGTTACATACCAGTTTAATAAGCAATTATTTTAGTGATAACAATTCCTCACAAGGAAACCTACACATCTTGTAGTGCTTTGTAAAGCTCTCAGAAGAATGAGAAGTCTACGAATCCACATTTAGGCACCATTGTAGGCCATGGCCTAGCTCAACTCATTCAGACAGGAGACCCTTGCTCAGCAGTGGATCAGTGAATTATAAGGATTCTTTTGAATATCCTGGAAACATTAGTATCTCATAATTAAAGCAAGCATTAATCAAATAATAACAAATATTGACATAAAAACAATTTTATAGAGTCCACTTTTAAGTATACCGATTCATGTTACTTTTATACAGTTAATTAATAAAATTACAGAAAAATCATTAAAATAAACCAGATATGACTTTGAAATAAATAATTTGATTTCAATTTCGAATAGACATAACTTCGAAAAATCAGAGGTATCTAAATAAAAAATAGATTTTCATATTCAAAACCTGACCTCCACGAACCATATGTTTAAGTACTACCTGGCTGCTTTTTATTACTATAAATAAATACCTCATTAGATTTGGATCCCCGCTGTACTTGTCGAGAGAGCGACGCTATGTTATTCATATTGACTTGTACCCGTTCCGCTAACCGTTGCTTAGATTCAGCGAACAATGAGCGAGCACTGCTCGAAGACGCCGATGTCATCGTGAAACCCCTTTTATTCTTTATTAATTGGGGAAATCCGCTTTGAAAATTAAAATTACCTACCAATAATTTTAGTTTTTATTTAACATTGACGTAATGTGACATTTGACATATTATTTCACAATACGATGTTTTTTAATCCTTAGTTTCTACGGCCTTGGATTAATTGTTTTCAGCCGATCTTTATTGATGTTTTAATTCTTTTTGACAATGCCATGTGTCTAGCAACGGACTAGAACCGCTCCTAGGAAGTATCCAACCAAAGAATAATCAGATTTGTCCGATGATGTCATTTATAGTAGAGTAAACTGTAGAAATTTATGATAGAATCAACAAAATTATTCATCTATAATGTATGGAATAAACTACTTAGACCATTCAATCAATTGATCTATATGTAATATTACGAAAGATGAGATGCTATAGAAGACGAAAAATGTTAAACTATCGAATTGTTTTTTTTATATTTGAAGTAAACGAAAGTGCAGGCCACTTAATGTTAATTGGTCACTGCAACCCATACGATATATATATATCGTTTCATGTGGGATTAGAGCTAGCTTATTCATCTATATCAATTTAGCCGTATTAGTATATACCATTTCGAAGAACTACAACTATTATAACTCATCAAAACTTTGCAATCTTATAATTATGATACCGTGTGAACGTGTTCCACGCTTTGACACAACTTAGACCTTAAACGACAATGCTTATAATAAATTTCTATTGAATATGTGATATGCTGAAATAATTAAAACCGTTAGTAAGCAATTGTTTTTTTACTTTTCTAATGACGTACAGCAGTCACAACAACGAATCAGTTTAACAGTTATTTTTTTATCTGTGATCTGTCTGTAATCAGTGTAATCTGTAATTCTGTACTGACTTTTCGCTCGTCACGGAACTTTGTGTTGTAGGAAATTTCTGTACTTTAATTAAATTACTACGTCTTTTTTCGAAATGTGTTCTTCCAATATATATTTTTACTCTTTCGCTTTTAAATTCAATTTTCTATATCGTTCCCCCATACTCTAGAAGATGAGTTTTACTTACAAGACTATTGTGGATGATTAGATTGATTTTCTTATTTACGTATTCTGAGTGGGCAACAAATTTAGTTATTTTCTACGATGGATAAATGTATGACATGTGAACATCTAAACAAGCTTGTTGACGTCCTCGCGCGGGACCTGTGGCAGTCAAAGGAGGTGAGTCTGCTAGATTATGATTCTACATAACCTCAACCGTCATTATAATAGGTAATTAGCATTCTTTACTTAAGCCTTCATTATGCAACGCGGTACCCGGCGCATACTCTGTTTGTATGAAAGTGGAGTTGCAGACGTCTATGACAGCCTGATACTTTTGAACCAATTAATTGTATAGTCGTATAACTATTACCTAGTTTAATGGTCTAAAGTGTAAACAACTTATTAAAATATATTCTGTGTAAACGTCTTTAACATTTGAACTGAGTAAATATGTAACATGCAAGCTATAAATACGTAAGTGATACCCTTTATATAAGACTCATGATGCAACTGAAATGGTAAATTAATTCTAACAGAGCATCATTATAATATTACCTGCAACACATTGTACTTATGAAAAAGGTTCTCTGTGCATCAGAACAAGTCCGATGTGTATTTCTCCACTATTCCAATGCCCAATTATTTTTGTATGTAATGGATGCAACAAATCAACATGCTATCCATGTGTTGGGAAGTGGTCCTCGTCGTTCATCTGCTACCAATCCCAAAACCGATTGAAGTTTTAAACCACAGATGCATTACTACAAGTCTTCTTTACCACATCCTTTAAATTAGAATAACAGCAAATAATAGCAGCCTATCCTTATAATTGGTATTGCATCTGATTCTTCGAAATAGAACATGAGTCCAGCTAAGTACGAGCACTGGTCCACACCAAATAGGGCAGGAGTCGTACTAAGTGCGATAACAGGTCCACTCCAAATACTGATGACGATACGAAGTTTGCCAATCATATAAATCCCTATTCATCCATTCCCTGGTCACCAATGTAGATGGAAAATAATATGTAACAAATAAATAATTTATTCAAAACTTCGGCTTGCAAACAAATTACATAATTCGAGTTATGTGAATTTCAACTCGTGTTGTTGAACTTGAGTTGTGTTTTTTCGGAGTTGACATGTCTGTACGACAGCTCAATACCAGTTATTAGCTAGGAATATGTGTGGCATCAGTGACATTGGTGGTTATAAACACCAACATTAATATAAAATAAAAAGTCACTGTTATCATAAATTGAGCTAATTTATTTCTTACTGCACGTCATAGTGCACAGTGTACATAATGTGTGTATTGTTAATATGAGAAATTATTATTCATGATACTTAACACTTTCAGTCTTATGTCTATAGAAACAAGGTTCACAATGTTGACTTAAAGAATTTGCTAAATCATAATCAATTCTCAGTGTCTCTTATCTGTGTTATAAAAAGTTAAAATTATGATGTAACATTTTTGAAAATGGCATAATAATGCATTAAAGATCATTTTGAAGTCTGCAATTCAAAACAAGATGCAATGACTTGCAACTTTAATTATTTCAACAAGAATATTGAGTTCTTCACAAATATAAGTAGTTAATTGCTGGATATAGGCCTTTAATACTAGTGGTGCTGTCAGTGGTGCAGCAGTGGCAACCTCAAGTCCATCAGTATCCAGCTGCCATCTGTGGCCCCCTTGAAAATTACCTCAAGGTCCCAAAATATGCATGCAAAATTAGACAAACTGCTTTTTATTTTTTATTTTTGAAGCATAATAATCTAGCATACAGGCCACCTGATTTTAAGTGATCAGTCATATGGACCTATGTGGGCCCATGGACACCCACATCTAATCTTAAATAGAACTGAAGTTATATCTAAGGTCATACATACATGCTTTAGTATTTTTAAGGATTAAGATGGTCATCTCTCTGTATGTTTACTGGACAACCACGCCTCTCCAGATTTATTGTGATTAATTACAAATGTAACACCTAATTCCTCATTTGTAAATCTTGTACCACCCAAGATCAATTATCTTTTTAAAGGAATAATAGTTATCCTCCATTACAATTTTAATGTGACAATTATTTTCTAACATATTGGTAAATTCTCAAATGTTTTCTTAATTTTAGACCTTAACATGCGTGGACTGCGGCTGCCCAGGTCCCAACCTCTGGATCTGTCTGCAACCTGACTGCCACCACATTGGATGCTCTGAAGTTAAAAATGACCATAGCACTATTCACCAAAGGGTAAGATATCTTATTTTCTCAGAATGAAAAAAGTAATATTACTGAAACAATAGTGTACAATACAATACAAAACATTTTATTGCACACTGAATGAAATACAAACATAAGGAAAGAGAGAAACAAAGGATGACAACAGGTGTAATGAAGTGTAAATAGTTATGTCATTCTAAATGTTTCTATCTTTTTTATTTTATGTTTCTTCTTTTTATTTGGACAAATTTTGAAAAAAACAGATGCACTGATTTTTATCCGACTTTCACATAAAGGTTTACCACTTTGCATCATATTCAACTCTTTGCTAGAAAATATTTTGGGTACTTGTATAAAACTGATAATAGTTTTAAGGTTTGAGACTAGTTTATCCTCATAAGAATATATGTAATACTATAAATTATTAATTAAATCAGAATTTTATCCAAAAGACTAAATAAATTCATACTTCACAATCTTATTTGCATATTGAAGAAACTAGATATAGTTGTATCAAGTAAAATAATAATTTTAAGAAAGATAGTCAGGTGTCATCGTCATCATCAACCCATTACTGTCCCACTGCTGGGCACGAGTCTTCTCAGAATAAGAAGGGTTTAGCTGATCACGTGCAGTGTGAGACTTCACACATCTTCTAAAACTTTACAGAAAACTCTCCAATGTGTAGGTTTCCCCACAATATTTTCCTTCATCATTAAAGCATGTGATAATTAATTGCTCTACTATTATCAAATAATATATAGTGTCCTTATATATTTGTGCGTTTGAAACCGTCATCTCTGTATAGACATATTCTATTCAGTCACACACATAACTAAAGAGGTCTCCATGTTGGTTTATCATGTATTCGCTAGTCATTGTACAATGTTTATGTGCAATAAATAAATGCTAATTAACACCATATATTCAATGTGGTGAACTGATCAAATTATATATTACAAAGATAAGTTATTTGTAGGTATGAATAAAATAAAGTATTTACAATTGTCTGAGGTAATAAATACTTATTTTAATGATACCAAAACGAAAAAAAATGTTCTGTACAAAATTAAAGATGATGTAACTACAGCTCAGCTAGCATGTAGCTACAGTTTAAGTTGGTAGAATCACTAACACCACCACACCGCTTCACGCCATACCACACCACATCACGCCATACCACACCACACCACACCACGCCATACCACACCACACCACACTTATTCTTTGCTTTATAACAGCACTACTAAATGCTGCCGTGTTCTGAAAACAGTGCTAGTCTAACGGTTAAAATTCTGGCCTCACACACTGGGTATCTGGGGTTCGAATCTCGCACGCATCACTGATGTGTCGAAATTGTGTGCATATAAGAAATGAATTGTCACTTGCTTTAATGATTAAGGAAAACATAGGGAGGAAACTTACACATCTGAGAGTTCTTTGTAAAGATCTCAAAGGCGTGTGAAGTTTATCAATCCACACTTGGCCATCGTGGTGGACTATGGCCTAACAGACATTAATGGGTTGATGATGACAAATGATGATAAGTTCTGATATGAAGGACATGGTAAGGAAGAGGCACTTACATGAGGTGTATCAATTTAGTCCTAAGATGTAGCAATACCTCTGAGGCTGACCTCGAGGAGAACTTCAATCCCTTTTGGGGCTGATTACAGATATGGTATGGATTTTAAAAAGATGGATGAATATAAAAAAAAACGTCCGCTACTTCTTCATAAACCTTGTCAGGCGATGGTAGTTAGTAACGTTCAAAAACAATTCTTCAAAGAATCTACATTGGATTAAAGACTTTGATCCCTGATTTATTGATTTTTCCATTTGAAAATGAAAAAATGAAGATGGTTTACACATTGTATTAAACTTTAAGACGTTGATATTTGTCATGTATTATGCTTTAAACCGTTGGTATTTTTCATATATTATACTTTAAATCGTTGATATGTCTCACATATTTTTTTCTTTTCACAGACTTACCCCCACCACTGTGTTCACATGAACCTTTCCACGGAGCGAATATGGTGTTACTTGTGCGAAAAAGAGGTCCACATCAGAGCAGCTGTGTCGCAGGGAAGGGTAATTACATCTTCAACCCATAACGGTTTCAATGCTGTACATGGATCTCCTCTCTATATGAGAATGTTTAAACCGTAGTATATCCGTATAACTGTAGTAGTGTATATATGTTTGAAATTGCACAAAGTATAGTTTTTGAATATACAGAAATATATTACCGTAAAGGTTGCATATGTTTTTCTAAAAATAATTTTTCGTTTCTAAAATCCGCCGCCCTAGGCTTACTCAGCCTGTTGATAAATTCGCCACCGCGAATTAATACGACTGATCAACAACCCGCGTGGCACAGTGGTAACCATACAAGACTGACTCGTAGAGGATCCCGTGTTCGACTCCCGGCACGGCAGACAACAAAATGAATTTGGATTTCTGTTCTGGGTGTTTGTGTATTTGTACTTGTATATGTCCATGGCACCCACGACATGGGTTATCCTAGTATGAGGCTATGAGTGCAGAGAGAAATAACATTGAAAAAGATAAATATATTCATATCAGAAAGGAATATTTAATTCAGCATAACTATACGAAACGTTTTAGTGGTGGTATGTATGGTGGTATATATTTTTGCTGTCTGCTCGTACATATGCCTTTGTGGGGGGAGGGGGGGGGGTGCATATTGCATATTTTGAAATATATACATCATACATATCGGTCGCGGATTATTAGATACTGGTTTTATCATAAAATTAATTTCCGCCAAGTAACGTCTCATGCTACTAACTTATCAACGTAACTCTTTCAGATGAGTCCAGACTCCACTTCGCTGGACGGCACGTCACCGACCGGGTGCCCCGGGTCCCCGGGGATCAGTGTGGCTGACGAGGACGACTTGGACCCCGATGACATGGACTACGATGATGAGACACGGCCTAGAGGTATCTATGATAGGGGCAAATGGACTCCAATAATGCAATTGCCGAAATAGTTGTAGCCCTCATAATCCGCCGTGAAGCAGTTATTGTGTTTCGGTTGGAGAGGTGCGGTTGCCGGGCACACTTACAGCGAAGCGACCGTCTCAGTCCTCAGGAGTAGCGACGCATCTATGTACCACCTCAGACAGAACTTCAGTTTTGTTTGACTACAGTGATTATTTAACATCAGGTGTCTTGCACGTAATAATAAAAAGAAAATGGAATGGATTTGTATGTGTCTATGACACCCACGGTAGGGAATCCTGATGTCAGGCTATGAGCGTAAAGTGTTATTTCGATGATGGTGATGACGATGACAGTTGATGACGTTGCAGGTCTGGTGGGCCTGCAGAACATGGGCAACACGTGCTACATGAACGCGGCGCTGCAGGCGCTCAGCAACACGCAGCCGCTCACGTCGTACTTCCTGGAGTGCGCGGCGGCCGTCGCCGTGCTGGCTGGGGACAAGAAGCCGGGGCTTAGTCGGTAAATGTCGCGTGCGGAGTTTGGACACGGTGGATTTCGGAAGGACCACCCCCGTATTCTGCATATTTCTTTATTCTGTCTATGTTTTTCTGGACCCTATTTCGGCGTGGTAACAGTAGTGTTGAACACTACTGTTTCCAATTTGAAAGGTGGAGTAAGAGAGGATTTCACAAGTTGATCTATAGTTCATCCGGGTAGTACCATCGCCATCCTCAGATTCACTTCTATTTGACCTTTCACGTAGGTGTCCATGTACTGCAATGACCACTTAACATGGGGTGAGCTGCACGCTCGTTTTCTACTGTTTAAACAAAAAAAAAAGAGACAAGATGCTCCAGGAGATCAACCTCAGATAAGACTTGTCTTCTTTGGTATTTATTACATATGTCCATGGGCAACAATTACAACTTTCCATCAGGTGGACTTGTTTGTCATTTCTATGCTATAAAACTCCTCGTAGACCCACGTGGCACGTTTTTTTATACATTTTGATTAACCATGTCAGGTGTAAAATGATGTAGGCTGTAAGAAACAAGCCAGCATACAACGGCGCAATGCATAAATGTTCACACACCAATAAATTAGTCTGATCTGCACCGATCCGAATTGGAGCAGCATGGTAGAGTATTCTCCAGGTCCCAGTTATCGGGAGAGACCCATGTCCAGTGGGGGGACATAAAAAGAATTGCAGCCTTAAGCATCTTAAGCAAAGTTGCATACATACATGAGCAGCCATTATATTATTATTAATTTGTATCAAAGTAACCATATTTTCTCTTTTTTCAGAGCATACCAAAAATTAATCCAAGAAATGTGGAGTAGGAAAACTAGAGGCTATGTTGTACCTAATGGTATTTTATATGGTATACGGAATGTAAGTAACGTTGTTGAAAATTTATTGTTATATAAATTTTAAAAAAGTAATGAAAACTTGCTTTGTATCTCTAGAGTTTTAAATTTGTTGTCATGTTCGTACATAAGTGACAATTGTTTTTTTAACTACATGGGTACTACTTAAAGTTTGTCCGTTTGTTGATTTTACTTTTATCATATTAACATTTAATTGAAACACCTATGGTAGGTTTAGTTTGATGGTTAAGATCCGTAATTTATAAATCATTTGAAAAGACTAAATTTGTATATACTTTTTTAATTACACTCATAAAGTTTTGGTGCCCTTTTTAGGTACATCCAATGTTCCGTGGATATCATCAGCACGATACGCAGGAGTTCCTAAGATGTTTCATGGATCAGCTTCACGAGGAGCTGAAAGAACCGGTAAGGGTACCATTAGAAGGTAGTACAAACTTTAATGATTCAACTCCGGAGCAGTGTTAAGTGCTGATATAGGACGATAAACTTACTCATGACATTCCAACCCAATGAATATTTGGCTGACCTTATGTAGGACTTCAAATCTATTTGATTTCAATGGGCAGCAATCAGGAAAGGCAGTGAGAGTTAAGATTTCGGCCTCTCATGCTGGGTATCCGGAGTTCGAATTCGAGTTCGAATCCCGTATCTCTAATTTGTCGAAATTAATTATCACTTGCTTTAACCCTTGCTTTGAATGACAAGATGTGAGTTATTCCTACAGAAATTGACATTAGAAATTGTGCATCTCCCTTGTCATCCCCAATGATTGCATATTTGCTTCGTCAGATGTGGGATAGCGCACCAGAAGACAAGCTCGGTTCGGAAGCTGACGGTGACCACCAAGAGTCCAGGAACGTGCACATCAGGCGGCGGGCGGCATCCTCTGGAGGTATCTACCTGTTTTATTAATATTGGGTTTATAAGTTATTATAATATAAAACTATTTTGATCTTGTGTAAATTTAATCGCTACACATGTTTCCGAGTAGTTTCTGATTCCTTTTTACAAATGTAAAAAACGTGGTTATAAAATTCCTTATTACATAGCATGTGAATCTAATTTTATAATAGTAGTAATAGTAGTAGTAGGTGGTAAATTAATCAATCGTGTATCAAGTTGCCCAGTACTGATTGCGTTGTTAAGCAACATTAAAACATATTTCCAAGAAGTTTAGTTTGGACATTTTTTCCATTCGATTTATTCATTCATTCATAGATTTAGTGGTATAAAAAAGTGGTTGAGCTCTGGTCGGTACGATTCCAGTGACACCACAGCCACATTTATTTCTGACTTAACGACATAGTGAAATGCAACTTTTTTCTAATTTAAAGAGTGCGATAAGGAAGCCACACTTACCTAAGATGTTCTAACACAGTCCTTAGGGGTAGGATCTTGGCCGCACGCAGATAGAACTTCAACCCTATTTGGGGTCGATTACAAATGTCAATGGGTGGCACTGCCCACTTACCATCAGATGGAAATACTCGTACGCAACTTCGGCGCTGTAAAAAATATTTGGGCTGATATTCTTAAGTTGTTTCTAATACAAAGTCTGTTTGTACGCTTCCAGCGAGCGACGCTCCGTACTTCGCCCGCGTGCGCCGCCGTTCGCCCGCCCGCGAGCCTGACGGGTACCTGAGGTTACACTTGTACACTCCCTTCTTACTGCTCCGCTTAACGACATCTGGCTTTTTAATTGGGTTACATATTCATCCAATTAAAAAATATTTTAATATATTTGAAATAATTTTTATCTTACTACATTATTAAATGATATAATAATGTGCAAATAGACCAGTGGTGAGATCCCGGCCTCCCACGCTGGACGTCCAGGGTTCGGATCCCACATGCGCCTCTAGTTTTTTTCGAAATTATAAGACTTATTAGAAATTATTTCTCACTTTTTTTGACGATGAAGAAAAACATCATGTGAAAACTCGAGAATTTTTCAAAAAAGAGCTCAAGGATGTCCGGAATCTACCCAACCGCACTTGGCCAGCGTGGTGGACTATGGCTTAATGCTTTTCATTCTGTAGAGCCGTTTCGTTCCAATCAGTGGAACAGTAATGGGTCGACAAGGATGATTATAATGTATGTTAATGTACATATTTGCGATACAGGATCCAATCACAAGCAGAGGGCTCCAGACACAAGCGCTCGGCCAGCTTCGCCGGCACCCAGCACCTCGCGTACAACGTGCTCACACAACAAGTTAACGGTAAGTATATTGACAATTGTTAATATTATCAGGCGTTACTTTGCAGAAATCCATGATTCAAAGTCAGGAAAGAACTACTTCGCAACAATCCGCGACCAACATGTATGATGGTATATATCTTGCCAAGGCATGCAGTGTGCGCCGCCCCCCCTCCCGCACAGGACACGAGCACAACACGTTGGTCGCGGATTGTTGCGAAGTAGTTCTTTCCTGACTTTGAATATTGACAATTATTACTTATTTAGCACCGACTTCAAACAATTTGTTAGTAGGTCAATACTATTGTGAAGCACGCATAGTCCCGCGGTTTGCGCAGGTTGTAACCGATCTGGAAAGTTGAGCAACGATGGGTGCGGTCAGGAGTTAGATGGGTCACCGACTCTCGGTTCCAGTTGTTATTATTGGATAATAGTTGTTAAACCTTGTCAGAGGCCGTGAAAACGTCTGACCACCACCAATCCAGCCCAGTTGTGGGGAGAATGATCTATAGAAATCATGCGGTCGCGTTTTTAAAACGTCTATATGTATTATTTACGGCATGGTACTGAACATTCTTTATAGAGACAAGTCATACCCGTTTCCCCAGGGGCGAGCGCGGAGAGTCCCCGCGACGTGGGCTCGGAGTCGGAGCTGTCTTGCTCCAGCGAAGCGGAGGAGCGCTACGAGACCTGCTCCAGCGGCGCCAGCGACGCGCCCGAGCGGCCCGAGCGACCCGACAGGCCCGAGACCAGCGTGTTAGTATTTAATATTTTTTAATAGCACGGAAGTAGCAAACGAGCATGCAGTCTACGTACGTCCTCAAGGAGAACTTCACTTTTGTTTGAGATTAGATGTGGAGTGTCCATGGGCTGCAATGACAACTTAACATCAGGTGGCCTGCCCAATCGCTTGCTACTCTTAGAACGAAACAAATGCAGTCTTATCTAATGGTAAGTACGGCCGCACTAGACAATCTTTTGTAGCATTTTTGTTTGATACACTTACAGCGTAGCGACCATCTTAGCCCTCTGGAGTAGTCGCATCTACGT
>DWKL01002530.1:0-12603 GCA_018249415.1 Phareas burnsi | reverse complement strand
AATCGTGCAAGACAAAGAGCGCCACCCATTGGCCGAGCGCCGTCGATGTCTTGCGCTACGCCGCTGTGTAAATTAGGATTCCCGCGATCAGACAACAAAACCAAATAATCCCGCGTTACACATCCTTTTTAACATTTCTATAGAAGAGTCTGCCCATCAAAATATCGATGCGACATTAGGACTCGTGAACGTGGTCATCATTCATTAACTCTGCAAGAACCTGGCGAATAATGTTGTTACATCCTTAGCTCTTATGTAGTAGACAAAGCTTTTTCTTACCAAATCTATTACCACACAATAAAACCCAATCAAATTGACTACTCGTGTGGTGCAGCGATCGCTATATCGGTAAATATAGGGTTATAGAAATGTTTATTCACCGAGATCTAAGTAATCTAAATAGATAAATGAGAAATGAAAGATGAAGCATCAGCTTCAAAATTAAAGATAATAATTTTGCTCTTTATTCAATCAAGGCAAGGGAATTAAAGTAATAAGGAGGTACAACATAAAAAGCAAATACTAATAGGTAATGTGACGTCTTAGTCTTAGGGATAGTTATAGGGATTCATCATCAACTCTTTACTGGCCCACAGCTGGGACAGGTCTCTTCTGAGAAGAGTTAGGCCATAGTTCACCACTCTGGCCAGGTGCAGTTTGGTAGACTTTACAGATATTTGAGAACTGTCACGAAAACTCTGAGAGATATAGGATTCGTCATGTTTTACTTCAAAGCAATAAATAGTTTTAGTTATAAATATTTTCATTGTAGTTATCTTCGCATACATTATTCGTATTGAATTTGACAACTGTCAGACGCTGATAGCTGATGGTCGGCGGTGAATGAGTTCTGTTATAATTAAAAAACAAATTAGTTCCAGCATAAATATAAGCTAGATTATTAATTAAAATCAAAAGTAGATAAGAAATGAAGTACGTATTAAAACAGAATGCAAGATAAAAGTGTGCGTAATAGGTTACACTTGTTGATTGTTATATTTTGTTTTAGGCTAACAGTGGACGGTTTATTGGTTTATTTCCCGTATGATTATATTTATCCCGAACAATATGCTTACATGTTAGAGCTGAAGAAAGCGCTCGACGCTAAGGTATGGAATTATGCAATATATTAAGGTTTTGTTTATATTTTGAGGTTACAAATAAATCAAAATATTAGAACACTTCTGTGCGCATCACCAACCGGCTTGAATACAAAATATTATAAGATTTTATGAAACAAAATATAGCCTAAGACTATATAATGCAATAGGGCTGCATTTACGAATTTATGTATAAATATTAATACAATTGTTGTTGACATAAACTGTTGTTTCGTCTCGGGGAAAAATAAACAACTTCTCATAACAATATAACTATGATAAATCGGAATAGATAAATATGATAGTATGATATGATAATTTTTGTAAGATCCATTTAAAACTATCTGAGTGGAATTGTGAATCTATTTCATTAATTTAAATAACATCTCTACCTGATTAGCCATAACTTATAGTGTGGGATTAAGATTCTCTGTGTTGTGATGAACACATAATATCAAGTGCGTAATTATCCAGATAGAATTGGACCTGAAAACCATTGCATGTCAGATTTATATTGTATGTTCCATCTATAATTTGTTCATCAAATGATATAAACATTCTATGCTAGTTCAAATTTAGAAACAATTTTACACTTTTTACTTTAGAATGTAATATTGTAGCAATGGGAGCAACTGTATTCTTTTATGTCCACTTATATGGCTTAACACGTTGACTGTGGCAAAAATACCTGCCGTGTTTTTCTGTCCATACCACCCATGCGGCTCGCACACATATGGTGTGTGCCACCATACTGGAACTCGCCCGTTGTGTTATGCGCAGCACTTGTGGTTTATTTCGAATATTAGCGCTGCATTCATGACTTATTAAGTATACCAGGTAATCACTGTACTTGATTAGTATATGAATGTCTATGGAGTATTCAGTTTTTTTTAAAAGACATAATTTTTATTGCTTATAGGGCCATGGTTTGTTGGAGATGCCATCGGGTACTGGGAAGACAATTTCCTTGTTATCATTGATTGTTGCATATATGATACAGAACCCACATCATGTCAGGTATGCTTTGTATTAGTTATACGCAAAATAAACACAAACCTCTTTAGGACTGTGGATTATGTTGTCTTTAGGGCTAATAAATATTGGAAAACCAAAGTGATAAATGTATAAGAGCAAAGATTTATAATATCTCACTGAGACTTGGAAACTGAAGATATATCTTGCTGAAACTATTTTCTGTGTATTGAAATACTCAGTACGAATATACTAATTATTAAAAATTTAAGAACTTAGTATTTTAGTTCTGCCCATCCATCTATGAAACATTAAATATACTTTAAATTCTTAATTTCAGAAAGTTAATCTACTGTTCCCGTACTGTGCCCGAGATTGAGAAAGTGTTAGAGGAGTTAAAGAATCTTATCAAGTATTACGAGAAGTGCCAGGGAGAGAAGCCTAGTCTCACAGGAGTCGTTCTTAGCTCTAGGAAAAATTTATGTATACATCCTGAGGTATGTGTGTATGTTTGTTAATTAAATATATACATCTGAGTGATGTTTAATTGATTATGTTCTCCTACAATATCTGTACATTTAAAGGTATATATTTTCCATGTACTCACTGCTACCGACCAGAAACCAAACCCAGAACCCTTAGAAAAGTTGTACTAGGGACTGCCCTTTTGCCACACAATTGTCCATACATCCATCTATAGTCTTTCCCTAATTGGTGCTACTCTAGCCAGTCATAAACCTTCTGAACCCTACAGTTTCAAAAGTCAATAAAGTCTCTAATTGTCGAGATTTAGGCCGATGCTAAGTTGTCAATTCACTCAATTCAATTGCAGGTTTCCAGAGAAAGAGAAGGGAAGTTAGTGGACGGCAAGTGCCACGCTTTAACGGCGAGTTATATAAGACAGAGATATGAGACAGACAACACAGTACCTATTTGTAAGTTATCTATAAGGCAAAAAAGTTACTTTTTTGTTTAAGAAGAAAAAATATTAATAAAGTGGTCTGAATGCCACCTTATGTTAAGCGGTCTCTGCAGCTCACAGACACACATATCTAATCTCGAACAGGAGTAAAGCTCTAATTGAAGTTGTAACTAGAAGTGTGCTACATCTGAGAACAAAGATGGTCACCATGCTGTGAATGAACCAGGCATCTAACTGCACTTCTCCAACTAAAACACAAAAAATGATTCATGGTGGATAATGAGAGGAACGGTGGTACTGCCCTGGACAGACTGTAGTTCTACCACCTATTAAAAGATGTAATTATTACATGATATAATAAAATATTACAATGTCACTAACATTTGATATAAGCTATTATTAAGCAAATGGTTCTTTTGTTGGCTAAATATGTTTAAGAAGAAACAAAAGAGATGTCATGTTACTTGTAAATATTTTCTTAATGAGTTTAAATATCAATATTAGTTGTATGAAATAAAATCTTAATAATTTTCCAGGTCAATTCTATGAGGGTTTCAACCGAGAAGGCAAGGAGTCCATGTTACCATATGGTGTTTATACGATGGACGATCTCAAACAGTACGGAGCTGACAGGAACTGGTGTCCATACTTCCTGTCTAGGTTTGCGGTGAGATCAGTTAGACTATAATGTAATATCCACTTGGCTGTGCCTGCACGAATTGTTCACGTTCTATGGATGGATTCAAAGTCTCTTTTCCATGGTACACAGAATTTAGAAACATTCCGAGAATTGAAACGGTTCTGACATATATAGATCGACTCTTAAAATACTTTCAGAGCCGAGCTTACATTATATTTAAAGTTTCAGAGGTCTGCAAGAACGTTCTCAGATAAATCCACAGGTACAATACAATAAAGGTATAAGAAAATAATTACGCATGTAACATTACCATGTAGCGGCAGGAAAAAGAAATTTGTATTCGATCGTGTTGTATAGTATTTCTCCAAGTTGATTTGAAGTGTGTCAATGATAAAAATTCATACTGTAAATTGTTTTTATTGGTATTGCTGTCGCTGAACTCAGAATACAGTGTGGGTGAAAATAAATTATGTTTCGTTGAAAGTGGTTTTAGGTTCTATATATATCGATATATCTATAGTTCTAGGGTATAACGTTTCCATTCTACCCATAACGTTTTGTTGTCTGCCATTTGATTATGGAATCTTAAAAAACACAAAACCATGATTAAATCCGATCGGTAAAAATGAGTAAAGGGTATATATTTATATTGGTGACTGATGGTGGTGATTTATATAGGATGACGACGACGACGACGACGACGACGATGATGATGATGATGATGATGATGCTATAATAATTTAATATAGCTATAATAAAATTGTCTCGGCAGATAATCCACGCGGAGATAGTGGTGTACTCGTACCACTATCTCCTGGACCCGAAGATCGCCGAGGTGGTGTCGAAGGAGCTGAACAGGGAGGCGGTGGTGGTGTTCGACGAGGCGCACAACATCGACAACGTGTGCATCGACTCGCTCAGCGTGAAGGTCACGCGCCGGACTATCGACAAGAGCGCCGGCGCGCTGCAGCAGCTCGAGAAAACTGTCGCCGAGTGAGCGCTGAGCCCTTGCCTGCAGCATGAGCAGTGATAGCCTAGTGGTTAACATTCCGAACTCTCACGGTGTCCGGGGTTCGAATCCCGCACGCATCTATGATTTTTGGAGTTTTGTAGATCCGTTGCCTACCTATAAATGTCGGGTATAATCATAGCAGTTGGTAAGTGGCCACTGCCGCCCATGGCAATTTGTAATAAATTCCAAATAGGATTGAAGTTCTACCTGAAGGTGTCAGACGTGTTGCTATGCCTGAGAAATATGTCGGAAAGTAAGTCAGAAAATGTAGGTGGAGACGGTGCCTCCTGGATCAGTCCACGAAGGGTTCTTCCACCACGATCCGTGTGGCGCGGCAGTCGCCACACCGGTTTGCCACGCAAAGGATTATCCAATCCCCTAACAGGCAAACATTTAATTGATGAATTTTGATTTTTGCTCTGGATCTGGGCGTTTGTGTATTTGTCTTTGGGTGTTCCCATGGAACCCACGCCATGAGGGATCCTAGCGTCCCGGGGCTGTGAGGGTAGACAAGGTAGAAGCGTTAATATAACTTTACCTTCTACTGCCGGATAATACTGTGCGAAGTTGTGTGATGTCTATCAAGTCGCACTGGGCCCGCTCGGTGGACGGGATGCATGACGGTCACGCTGACGATCGCGCAGGATCCGGGCGCAGGACAGCACGCGGCTGGCGGCGGAGTACGAGCAGCTGGTGGCGGGGCTGCGCGACGCGGCCGCCGCAAGGGACGCCGCCGCGCTGCTCGCCGGGCCCGCGCTGCCCGACGAGCTGCTCGACGGTGGGTCCAGACCTTATACCACCACACCACTCACCCACCCACCCTCCGACACACAAACACACACACGCAGACGCACACACATACTCACAACTGACACATCACCACACACCACCGCACATATACAGCAGCCTAGGGCGACAAGATAGCTCGTGCCGGCACTAATGGGCGGACGTTTCTTCGTGCGTATTTTTGTAATATATATTTTTTTTATGTTTGTAAAGTACCAAACGAGCATGCAGGCCACCTGATGTCAAGTGGTCACCGCAGCCCATGGACACCCACACCCAACCTTAAACAAAACCGAAGTTCCGTTTGAGGTTGTATATGGATGCGTCACTACTCCTGAGGACTATGT
Source organism: Phareas burnsi (assembly GCA_018249415.1). Classification (NCBI taxonomy): domain Eukaryota; kingdom Metazoa; phylum Arthropoda; class Insecta; order Lepidoptera; family Hesperiidae; genus Phareas; species Phareas burnsi. The sequence goes on along the minus strand of DWKL01002530.1, from coordinate 6,824 downwards.
TGGTCGACTCCCTATATGTGTGCCCGGCTCCTGTAATAAATAGACCAATGTCGGCCCCTATCGCGGCGATCTGTCTTTCTGTGAAAATCCCTCCAAATATATAAGTTCGACACGTACTTGAATATATGATCTTAGAAACAAACGGTTATTGTAACGCGGCACACACGTTAATGCAAACATTATAGTATAAATACGTATGTTGGTGCTTTCAGAGGTAGTCCCCGGGAATATTAGGAACGCAGAACACTTCCTGGGCTTCCTGAAGCGGTTCATAGAGTACGTGAAGACCCGCCTCAGGATACAGCACGTCGTGCAGGAATCTCCTGCGGGTAATATTCGCACATTTTCCGTTACCTTCAGCTGATGAATTTTATATTTCATCATTGTCGTAGTAATTGTAAAAAGTATTTTTATTGTTTCTTTAGGTGCCCGATAGAAAATAATTTATTGAACCGTTCTCCACCCGTTTCCAGGCTTCCTCAAGGACGTTGCCCAGAGGGTGTGCATAGAGCGGAAGCCGCTGAGGTACTGCGCGACACGCCTCTCGTCCCTCATGAGGACACTGGAAATCCCGGACCCGTCCAACTTCGCGTCCCTCGCGCTGATCGCCAACCTGGCCACTCTAGTGTCCACGTACACCAAAGGGTTCACGATCATAATAGAGCCGTTCGACGACAAAACGCCCACTGTGTCGAACCCTATCCTTCACTTTTCGTGAGTAAATTATAATTACTAGATCTTAAAATTTCAAATGTAGATGACATTGTCTTATCTCAAAAATTGAAGATTAAATTGACAGTATCTAATGTCAATTTAATTCTAATGTTTAATATTAAATTCCATAGAAATATTGTATAAAAATATTCTATAGAATTAATCCTTAATAGTGCCAGGCGTATATCACAAAGTTTGACAAAACTTCTCCACAGCATGCACAGACACACCATTACGATTTCATAAGTATAGTAGTGGATGTCCATTAGCTGCAGTGACCCCTCGGCATGGGTGGGCGGCACGCTCGTTTGCCACCCTTCTTACATAAAACAATAAAAGTATAGATAATTTCAGATGCATGGATTCTTCAATAGCGATGCGGCCCGTGTTCGCCAGGTTCCAGTCCGTCATCATCACCTCAGGTAACTCGTTCTGTTCTGTGTGTGGTTATGTTTAAACGGTCTTATTTAGATTCGTCTGGTCAAAACTAGTCATTGAAGTTTTACCCCCTTCTGTTGACCGATCGATCTGAAATTATATAAACGCCTATAGTTCTGACGGCCGTATGACTGCATTCATTATCATTGTAAATCTAAAATGGCGGCCTCCACAAAATGGTGTGGATTACATATTTTTTTACAACTGCCTCAATATGGCCTCGAAATGGAAAATGGAGCAAATAAAAGGCCTCGACTAGGAGAATATACCGTGAAAAAAATCCAAATACAAAATGGCGGATCATAAAGGTTAAACCGGCAATACATTAAATCTGAAATGTAGGTATTTAATCAAAGCAAAAGGCTTTGCAAATAATCGTGGGGCGCATCGAATTCATATTATCTACAGTGAACGGTTCACAGCACCACAAGCTGTGGACGCATCTCCCCCGACAACTTGCAACACGTCTGTAAAAGTAAATCCGCCGCCGTCAGCGTGCGACACCACAGAACGATTTACATACTGGCGCGGGTCGCGGAACTCAAACTCAAACGGAATTTCGGTTTTATTTGAGGTTGGATGTGGATGTCCATGGGCTGTGGTCACCACTTAATATCAGGTGGCCTGCATGCTCGTTTGCTAGTTTACAAACATTAAAAAAGAAAGTTCCGAGTTCGATTCCCGAACAGGCAGACATCTAAATGAATCTAGATTTCTGTTCTGGGTCTGGGTGTTTGTGTACTCGTTTTGTATGTGTCCATGGCACCCACGACACAGGACAACCTAGTGTAGGGTTATGTAAGAGGCGTTTGTTTATAAAAAAATATAGGTAGAACTACAAATCGTCCGGGAAGGGACTCCCGCCGCCATCACAATCAGCCGTGAAGCAGTTCGTGTCTTTGGATTGTAGAGGTGGGGTTGTCGGATACACTTACAGAGAGGCAACTAGTTCAATCCTGAGGAGTAGTAATGCATCGCCGTACGACCTCAAATAGGAATTAAGGTCTGTTGGAAGTTAGATGTGGGTGTGCATGGGTTGCAGTGACCATTTAACAGCAGGTGGCTTGTATACTCGTTTGCTAGTCTCACATAAAAAAGGCATAACGACAGTGCCGCCGCGGCGAACGTCGAGCAGCCCTACCTTCGGTGTTTCAGTGTGATCCTGTGTTGCAGGGACGCTGTCTCCGCTGGACATGTACCCCAAGATCCTGGACTTCAACCCGGTCATCATGAGCTCCTTCACCATGACGCTGGCCAGACCCTGCATCCTGCCCATGGTTTGTTATCCAGTTAATCCATACTGCCACTGCCGCGACGATCCGTATGGTGCAGCCATCGCCGTACCGCTGACACGCAATGTTCCAGGTTCAATCCCTGGCCAGCCATAAATGATGAGGTTAGAAGTTTGTTCCGGGTGTGGGTGTCGATGTAGCACCCTCGACATGGTGGTCCTAACAAAGGACTTCGTATACAAAGCGTTATTCATTTATTAATTATGCCAAGTTTTTTTGATGTTCGATTCTTGAATGTGACCGCAATACGTATTAGTGTCACGTTCAAGGATGACGTCACGTCCAAAAATACCGTAGACCTTGAACGTGACCGTAATACTCTTCGTGTTACGGTGACGTTTAAGGATGTTATTTTTAATATTTTATCGGCCTCTTCTTGAATGGTTGACCATAATAATTATTTTTGATCACGAAATTTCTCGCAATCCGCTTATCGGCAAAGAACTCTAAGATGTGTAGGTGTTTTCCGTCACTGTTGGAGCAAGCGATAATTAATTCCTAATACTCGATAAAATTACAATTACATATGATTTTATTTACATACTTATATGTGTTTTAATAATAATATATATTATTTATTTTCAGATAGTGTCAAAAGGCAGCGACCAAGTGGCCATCTCGTCCAAATACGAGACGCGGGAGGACGTCGCCGTCATCCGGAACTACGGGCAATTGCTCGTCGAGGTGAGTCAGATCATCATCATCATTTAAGTTATCATCATCTTCGTCGTCGTCGTGGTCGTCGTCATCATCATCATTGTCGTTAACCTGGCCACTTGTCCCACCGCTTATCATGGGATTTTTTTTATCAAAATTATAAGGATTAAACCATACTTAGACTGACCAAGTGTAGATTGGTAGAATTCACACACCTTTGACACACCAGTAACGCATCCATGTACGAACATAATTATGACTTCATTCATCTTATTTAATAACAGGTGACCTGAACGCTCATTTGCTATTCTTCTCACATAATAAAACTCGGGTGTACTGGATGTTCGTTTACATAATATTCATATTAAAGGTAAAGCTAGTAACATTAATCTTAAAAATCAAACTGGTAACATTAATATTCAAAGTGAAACTGATAACATTGATGTTAAAAGTGAAATTTATAATATTGTTGTTAAAAGTGGAACTGATAATATTGATGCTAAAAGTGGAACTGATAATATTGATGTTAAAAGTGGAATTGATAATATTGATGTTAAAAGTGGAACAGATAATACTGATGATAAAAGTGGAACTGATAATATTGTTGTTAAAAGTGGAACTGATAATATTGATGTTAAAAGTGGAATTGATAATATTGATGTTAAATGTGGAACAGATAATACTGATGATAAAAGTGGAACTGATAATATCGTTGTTAAAAGTGGAACTGATAATATTGTTAAAAATGGAACTGATAATATTGACGTTAAAAGTGGAACTGATAATATTGTTGTTAAAAGTGGAACTGATAATATTGATGTTAAAAATCGTGTTGCAGATAGCAGCGTGCGTGCCGGACGGCGTGGTGTGTTTCTTCACGTCTTATCTGTACTTGGAGAGCGTCGTCGGCGCCTGGTACGATCAAGGTATGGGGTCAGACGACGTACGGGTTACCGCAACACGATATTAGAACACGACGCTTAATCGACACCTGCATTATATGTAATTATATATAAGAAAGCTACAAATGTTATCGTGCACTAACTCTCCCGCGCCGGCCGCCGCCACGGTATCCCTCCCCTCCCTCCCCTGCTGACACACTCACGTTTTTCATGAGCGAATAGTAGCAAATGAGCGTGCAGGCCACCTGATGTTAAGCGCTCACTGCAGCCCATGGAAGTCCACATCTAACTTCAAACAGTATGGAAGCCCTGTTTGATGTCGTACGTACATGCATCTTTCCTCCTGAGGACTGAAACGGTCACCGGCTAGTGTACCCGACATACGCATCTCTCCAACTGAAATACAATAATTGGTTAGCGGCGGATTGTGAGGTCGGCGGTACCTTCCCGTCGACCTGTAGTCTTACCTATCAAAATCAAACGTATAGAAATGCTACCATGCCGTCTGCCGCGTTTGTTATCGCCACCGTATCCCTCCCCCTTTCACACGCATGTATACGTGTCCAAACAGTCCCGCACGATAGCCACAGCGCAACGAGAGACACCTAGCGTTCACATTCACAAACTCGAACAACTCGTAGAAGCGGCCTTATAAGGGTTTCCCGCCCCAATTAAGCGGTAAACTGATAACTGATAGATCCTCTTATGGATGATCTTACAAAGCAACGATAATGATGACAGATGAGATGAGCCGAGCGCGCGCCGCTTACGGTTGCCTGCCTGGCATCGCCGCGTCAATGAGATATTGGTTTGTGATAGTCATTTAGTGCGGGTAGTGTGGAAGTGGAAATAAATTTAAATCTAGTTTGATTTCTTTGATTGATGTGTTATACAAAAATTGGTACTTGAACGTAAACTTTATTTGAGAAGAGAAGTAAATGTTTTAGCTTAGAAATGTTTAAATGCGTGTGACGGCTGTGTTGCAGGGGTGGTGGCGAGTCTGCAGCGCCACAAGCTGCTCTTCATAGAGACCCAGGATTCCGCGGAAACTAGTTTCGCCCTCATCAACTATATCAAGGTAAGATATTTTTACGATCCGAATCCGTTCCAATGAACCGATCCACAAAGTGCGACGTCGTGCGCGCGCGGGTCGGGTGGCCGCTAGTGGGTAATTTTATGCGTTTCCGTGATCCGGAGGGGACGTCCATATGTCGGCCCCCGTTGTTATCATTATTATTAGGATAGCAGTCGTATCGTAAACATAAAATCGAGGATTTTTGATGAAACGTTTTATTGTATGACCGAGTATAATGTAGAGTGATACCGAAGAGAGAGGCTATTGGCGTTGGGTCGCTTTTGGCTTAAATAGCTTGAATACATATTATGATATTTAAAGGTGTTTTGTATAATTTTCATGTAATAAAATCAAGGTAATTTAACCTCCTACATTTAACCTCAAACAAAATTGAAGTTCTCTCTTAGGTCGTACATAGATGCGTCACTACTCCTGCTCGCTGTAAGTGCGCCCGGAGACCGCATCTCTCCAACCGAGACACAAGGATTGCTGCACGGTGTATTATGAGGGCAGCGGTGGTACCCCCCGGATAAATGTATAGTTACCGCCTACCTTACAGCTACTACCTAACCTAACCTCATAGCGTCCGCCCAATGTAACCTCATAGCTACTGCCAATGAAGTGTCCACGTCTGTGCGCGCAGGCTTGCGAGAGCGGGCGCGGCGCCGTGCTGCTGTCAGTGGCGCGCGGCAAGGTGTCGGAGGGTGTGGACTTCGACCACCACCTCGGGCGCGCCGTGCTCATGTTCGGCATCCCCTACGTGTTCACGCAGAGCCGCATCCTGAAGGCGCGCCTGGACTACCTGCGCGACCAGTTCCAGGTAACGCAGGGCGGATGGGCTCTTCGTGGCATCACCATTACCACCACCATCGAAAACATTACCACCGCCACTGCTACCATCAATCAACATTACTACCATCGCCGCCGCCACCATCTATGAAAATCACCAACACCGCTACTATCACCAACATCACCATCAACACTACCATTATCACCACCATCATCATCAATAACACTACCACTATTATCAACTGATACTGCGTCCATGGACACTCTCATTTTCCTCAAACAGGACTGAAGTCCTATCTGAGGTCATGCGTATATGCGTCACCACTCCTGAGGACTAAGATGGTCGTTCCTAAGTGGATCGATGGCCAATAAAGGTCCAGCATAGATTCGGTACCATCCCTGATGACTAAACTGGAACGCCACATGTCAGTGCCTCTCTTACACATTTAAACAGGGCCTGACCTAGCTATTTAGTCGCTCCGGGCAAAAATAATCTTTGCCGCCCCTTACAACGACACCCTACAAGTCATGAGCATATTGTTCCAGAGAATGTATGGTGCAATTTTTAACTGTCTAAAACTTAACGACACAACTGTTTTACCGACAGGGGTCAGCACTGCAATTTTTATAAGATTTTGCTCTTCGTGCAACCGCCCTCAATTATCCGACTCTCATTTTTGCCGCTCTGGCCAATTGCCCGGCTTGCCCCCCCCCCCCCCCCCCCCCTTAAATCGGGTTTTGTCTTCAAACCAGCACACGGTAGCGTTCGACAACCCAGTTATAAAGCCGCGGGTACGAAGTTAAACTACAGAGGGTTCGACGACCCGCGTGGCTCAGCAGTCATCATACCGGTCTGACACGCAGGGTTCCGAGTTCGATTCCCGGCCACGGAGACATCTGATGTGATGATGAATAAATGATGAATAGAGATCTCTGTTCGTGATCTGGGTACTAACG
>DWKL01002529.1:0-12605 GCA_018249415.1 Phareas burnsi | reverse complement strand
ATGCACTTTATAAAATTCTGTAGTTGAACCTCTTTTTGTTACCTTTTATGAAAAAGTTTTTATCTGTAATACATAATATAATTCATTAGATATCCCTTATAAATAATTTTAGCTACCAATTAATTTGCTAACAAAAATATTTTTATATTTTAGGTTTTCAGGCATAACAAGAAAGTTTAGAAAAGCACTAGACAATTACTATGAAGATCCCATAGAAGAAGTAGAGAGGAAACAAATGATTGCCGGTGGATTACCAAATAGATCTGGTGACCGAATAAGAAGTATTCTAGAGGATTTTGATAAGCCCGATAGACCAGATAAATAACATGAGCATAGATAATACTAAAAATAGGTTAGTGTAATGAAATTAATTGATATGCTTAAATAAATAATTTAATAATCAAATATTTGTTTCAATTGCTAGAGAGACTTCAAACTTATGCCAAGTTGTAAGCAAATACTTTTCTTACAATCCTGTTATGGATGAATGTTCTAAGAAAAACAAAAAGGATTTGCAAAATAATTCCAAAAACCAGGAAACAAAGACAAATAAAGCCCAAAAGAGACCAAGAAAACGGGCACAAGGTCAAAAAGATATAAGGACATTGATTAAAAAAAAGAAAAACGAACTAGTGTCATATTCCAAAGATTTTGAATCAATTTGTAAGCAATCGGGAATTGATGTTGATCCTGAACAATTACAATTAGCCATTGCTCTATCAAAATCACTTCAAGATTTGGAGGGTGTAAGCGATGATGGATTAAAAACAGCAAAGAGTTTAACATCCAATCAAAGGAAAGGAAAAATCAGAACCACATTGCAGGAATATGGATTTAAAATACCTGAAATTAAAGCAAATATTGGTAAGAAAGTAAAAAGATATAGAAAGCATTATAAGTTACTTTTGGTATCTGACAGTGAAAAGCAGCAAATAATTGCTGATAAATTTGCTCAAATACTGTTTAGGAATGTTAGCACTTGTTCAATAAATGACAACAGCCTGTTCAAATTGAATAATACTGATTCCTTCCTCTACAATTTATCAACAAATGTTACTTATGAATGTATAAAGAATGAGGACATTTTTTATGTCCCTGATCTAATACAAAAGACGTCAAATGAAAGACATCACATGTTAAGAGATTGGTCTCAAATACCTGGGAGGCCAGCTAGTCCTAAAATTGAACTATCAGATATAAGTTTCAATAGCATAGAGTGTTCACAAGAAGAATTAGCTAAAATATTAAGTGGGACCATACAAACAGCCCAAGATATTGTAAAGAGGAATTATAAAGAAAATTTTCCCAACCAAATGAATGTTGAAGAAATTGATACTAATACAAAAAAATTTGCTACTAACACTTCAGTTCCAGAGCTTAAGATTACCCATCAAAAATTGGTAGAAAATGAGTTGTTAAAAGAAAAAAGTCACGAAATTGATTCTGAAAACTCAACAAGTATTGGCTATTCGATTGGTAATTTTATTCATTCGACAAGTTGCAAAGATACACAAAATATGACTACCCCAACAAATAGGAGCCATTCACCTGATATATTTGATGATGAAGTTACTGTAATAATGGATAATTCAAAAGACACAGTAGCTGTGCAAGATGAAGTCACAGAGAAAACAATGGTAAGAGAAAGAGATGATTTCATGGATCTCACCGAATGTGTTAATATTGTTAATTATAATAACACCAATTTTAAACACAACTTATGTTTGTCCCAAGGAAATAACAAGACTACAATAAAACCAAATGACTTCATGGAACTTACTGCATGTGTAATGGTAAGTTCACAACAAAAATTTAATGATATACAAATTGCTAGCCACAGTGGAAAAGAAAATAACAATCCTAATATATTTGAAAGTAATTGTCATGCAGAAATAATGGATTTAACCCAGTCTTCAAATTCTAATAACAGTTTTCCAAACATTGACAAAGATGACTGTGTTAATAAATCCTTAGAAGATGACACTATTATAATAATTGAAGAAGAATATTGCAATACCAATGTAGATGGACTTCCAGTTACATTGGCTTCAACAGAAACTGACCTTATAGATTTAGTATCAGGACAATACAATAACCACAAAATATCAAAGAATGTCCCCGAGCATGATTCTGTAATTGATTTAGCAGAAAGCCCTGAAAATAATGAAAATAAAGCCAAAGATTTAAATTTTGAATATGGTAAACAACTTAATAATTCTGATAATAATTTTCCTAGAAATATATCTGAACATTTAGGACAAAGTAAAGAATCTGAAGGACTAGAATACAATAAAAATACTGGTGCCATCGATTTGACGCAAGACTCCAAATTTGAAGATGACTTATCGTGTGTGAATAGTAATAATAAAACGTCTTCAACTGATATCATAACAAATCATGGACATGAAAAAGACATTGGGATTCAGGATTTATTAGAAGATAAATTAAATAGTCTCGAAAATGTAAACTGCAATTATTACAACGAGTGTGGCTCTGAAATACATTTATCAAAATGTGAAGAAGTTACCAAGAAACCCATTGATTGTCCTGACTTTCAGAATTACGAAAATGATCATAGATCTGACGATCTTATTAACGATGTTCCAAGAAGTCCGTTTAGATATTCTGATAAAAGTGATACAGGGAATGACTATACATCGAGAAATAAAAATCTTGAAGCAGTGGATTTAATACAATCTTCGAACTCTGAAGACGGTATAAAAAACATTCATAGAAGTATTGATGACTCTAATGCAAACAGGTCTATGGCCAGTAATGTGACATTAATAGATTGCAGCCACGATGATACTATCTTACTGAACGATAATGACTATTGTTCAAATAGTTTATTATGTAATGAAATAAACTTTGTAGAGATTAAAGATAAAATTACTTCCAGTAACAACCCAAATGAGAACTCTAAATATTCAAACACGAGAAGAGAACAGAAATCAGTTTTCGATTTCGACAATGATCGTGAATTCGACAATCTACTTGTTTCTAAAAGAAAACAAAGTGGACAAACTTCAAAATCATCTGATAAAGATAAATATTTAAATGATGAAAATAACTTTAACTTTGAAAATGAAGATGATATTCAAAATCGCGAAATCGATTTAGCCCAACATTCGGATTATTCAGATGAAAAAGAAAATGATCACGATGGGGAAAATTATAATATTCAAAATCACGAAATCGATTTGACCCAACATTCTGATTGTTCTAACGATAACGTTTACAGATCACCTATTGAATCAGGTAAAATGAATAATGTTTCGATCGATTATGATGAAGTTTACTTGGCATCTAATAACAGAAGAGACTGTAATATTATATTTGAAGGTCCTACAACAAAACACAACAAAGAAAAAGGTAATTGTTCAAAAGACGACGTTTTGTCAAGTTCAAGTCAATACTCCGAAGTATTTGAGATATCAGATAACGAATTTAATTACTCTGTCCATCAGCATAAACAAGATACTGATTCGATTAGATCGAATCAAACAAAATTTGATATAGGAGGGATGTCTATTATTAATGAATTTTTAAATCGCAATAGTCTCTCTACTAAAAAAGATAAATTAAGATGTAGTTGTGCCAATTTAGAATCTAATTTTGATGCAAACAGAGACCAAAGTTGCTTGCCAGAGGACGTAGTAGAATGTAACAACGATGTTTTGGATGATAATGAAAAGAAATCAAAACCGTGTACAGAATTTGATTCTGTTAAGATATCAACTCCATCGAAATCAAAAAACAATGATGATGTATTATTTGCAAAAACTCCAAAACACAGTGACTACATAATAAAAACTGATCAAGTTACTCCCATGCCCAAATATGAAATGATGACTAGTCCAGAGAGGATTCAAGAATTAGATAAATATGGCATCAAACCACTTAAACGGAAAAAAGGTAAGATTAAATCAAAACGATAATAGAGCTCTGTTGCTTGACTTAGTGAAAATGTTTACCTCTACTATCCTGGTCTAATATTAACACATTGACTGCGGCATACGCACCTCTAGTGTTTTACTGCGCCAACCGTGCGGCTGCACTGTAACACGTCTGTAGAGTTACGCGCCGCACGCGTGGATCGTTTCGAATATTAGATGCCGCAGTCAACATGTTAAATATGCGGTAGAATTAATTTCGTCTGGGGAAGTACCACCGCCGCCCTCATAATCCGCCATTAAGCAGTTTTTGTGTTTCGGTTAGAAAGATGCAGTTGCCGGACGCACTTGCAGCGAGGAGACCATCTCAATCCTTAGGAGTAGTGACGGATCTACATACGATCCTAGATAGAATTTTAGTTTTGTTTGAGGTAAGATATAGGTAGCTGACGTGACCATGAAACATCAAGTGGTGGTTTAACAAGTGGTAGAACTATGGTTCGTCCGGGGAAGTACCACCGTCGCCCTCATAATCCGCCGTGAAGCATTTTTTGTGTTTCGGCTGGAGAGGTGCGGTTGCCGGGCACACTTACATCGAGGCGACCATCATAATCCTCAGGAGTAGTGACGCATCTACATACGAATTCAGATAGAACTTCAGCTTTGTTTCAGTAATAGGTGGATGTCCATGGACGGCAGTGACAACTTAACATCAAGTAGCATGCACGATCATTTGCTACACTTCAAACATTAAAAAAAAACAGTTTGCCTTCTGTGTAATGTCTATGAGCCGTAGTGCACTTAACATTGTGCCTTTACCTTTTGCTGCTCCATGCAATATAAGGTCAAACGAGCTGCCCATCCGTATTTAAGTATTTACATCCACCTATGAATTATCTGCAATCGATGCCAAATAGAAACATTTGATATTGATCACAAATGTGTTGCCAACAGGTGCATTACGACTTTTTAGCACGAAGTTGAAATGTCTTGTGAAAGTGCCTTCTTTTCTTACCACACCCTTCAAACCGGAACAGAGATGCGGTTGAAATTTCTGTTGTAAGGCAGAAAGAGATGTAGTCTTGATGCGTCCGAAATTGAATCACAAAATGTTTTCCACCTTTAAATTTGCTTCACTTTGCTTCTTCTATAATGTAGATGTTCAACCTTTGGTGGACCGTGGACTATGAATGTTTCCAGAAGCGTTTGAAAATTTACATTTTTTCTGTTACGCTACCTGTACCGCAGAACAACAGCAATAATGGATTCTAGTCAATAAGGTTAGGCACTACAGTTCTATACCTAACATAAAAACTTAAATAAGGTATTTATGTAAATTTACAAAATCACTTGCAGCTATTCAAATATTAACACACATATACAACCAAACACACCCAGTGATGGAAGTAGTATCGGATTCTGAAGCATGTTTCTCACCATTGAAGATAAGAAGAAAGAACGATCTCGCATCTTTTCCAAGAAGAGCAATACTTAATCAAATCGATTCCGTAATGCCAGAAAATTATACACAGTTGCCTGGCTCGAGTATACAACATTCAGAACTGGGTTTGTCGCAGGAATCGTCGAAATCACATAAAGGATTATCCAAAAAGTCAAAGACATCACCCACAAAGTCTTACCTATCGCCTGAATACTCGAAAAACTCTAGTAATGGTAATAACTTGTATGAAGAAACCAAACAGCTTCCAGATATAAGGAATATTGAATGTTGTTCTGAAGAGTGGGTTTTTCAGAAAAGAGAAAAGGCAAAGGTAAATTAATATTTGCTATGTAACCAGTGATAGCCTTAAGATTCCGACTTCTTACTGGCGGTCTAGGGTGCCAAACCCGCACCTCCGATTTTTAGAAGTTATGTGCGTATTAGAAATTAATTATCACTTGCTTTAACGGTGAAGGAAAACATCGTGAAGAAACCCACGTGCCTGAGAGTTCTTGGGAAAGTTCTCGAAGGTGTGTAAAGTCTACCAATCTGCACTTGGCTAGCGTGATAGACTATGACTAACTCTTCTCATTCCGAGCTGAAACCCGGACCCAGCAGGACGACATTAATGGGCCGATGATGATGTTGTAACAATGTGCATAAAAATCAAATTCACTCCTAAAAAGATCTTTATATAAAAATGTATAATCAAGTGACTATTTATAATTGGATTGGACAAACTCCGCTAAATCCTCTTAGCGTGATTCTGGTTTGGTTCTAAATTGTATAAGGTAGATTAATATTTTGGAAGCATTTTATATTTATGCCCCGGAGCAACATCTGTAGTGAACATTAGGTAGATCTGCTTTTCCATGTAAAGTTGGTCGTAGATGCTTATGGACGTCAGTGGTCTCTTATCATGAGATAGACATACACATTTATGACAAAGCTAAGTATCAGCATGAACCTATTACTGTCTTAAGTTCTACGTCTTCGTTCAGAAATTGGAACTTTAGGCCATATAGGCTAATGAAAATAATCTTAACTATATTATAACTCCAACCGTTTTATGTCCCACTGCTGGGCATAGGTCACTTCCCACAACTGGGGAATGCCTAGAGCATACCCTACCATGCTGCTCCAATGCGGATTGGTGGAGATAGGGGTTAGCGGCCAACAAGTGTCGAATGTTTTCAAACCGCTCACAAGGCATCCGACACGGTTTCGACTGCTATCCAATGGTAACAACCGGGACCGATGGTTTTACGTGCCTTTCGAAGCACGGAAGCGCGCATGAAATTTAGCCACTAGCGGTCACCCATCCAACTCTCGACCGCACCCCACGATAATTTCGTAGATCGGTTACGCGACGCGAGGCTTTGTGCGCATAATTATATTATATTTTAAGTTAACTCTGACAATATCTAAATAACTAAATGCTTGTGTAGTCTACCTAGACCCCACATGCCTTTGTGAGTATTATGGTGGAAAAGTCTCTCACACGTACACACACACACACACACACGTGTGTGTGTGTGTATATGTGTTTTATCAGTACAAGTAATGAGTGCCTGAAACTCAAACCTCAGCTCTGGTTGGGAGATCAAAATAAATACTCACCAGGATTTATAAATTAAATTAATAATCTTTTTTTTTCTCTATTTCCAGGTGTATTCTTGCAGGGTGCCTTTGCACATAGCGTTCCATAACTACGTATCCTGCCGACGCGGACTCAGAGAGGCCATCCTCCGATACGAACCCATTAATATTGATGATATTCACAAAGGGCTAGTCGCCATCGGATATAGGTACAATCCTAAGGTAATAATCAACCCATTACTGTCCCATTGGTGGCCACGGATTTCCTCTGGGAATGAGACGGGCATCGCACTGGCCAAGTGCAGATTGGTAGACTTCACACATCTTCGAAAATTTTATAGAAAACGCTTAGATGTGTAGGTTTCTTCTAGATGTTTCCCTTCAACCTCGACCTCGAAAAATACGAGAACGTGGGGTGGGGGATTCGAACTCCGTCCCCATACATAGGTTATAACACAACACCCGCCCTCTATTGCGAAAAGTAATAAACTTCGACTGGGTTGCAGTCACACCTATTTCTGCCTTATAACAACGGAACAAAACTGCTATGTTCTGCTTCGAACGGGGTGGTATCTCTTACGATCGTGCAGTTCACCTGATGGTCACAGCCGTCCGGCGACAGTTACCCCTTACTATCATAATTAGGCAGAATTGACTAAAACGGTCTTGGTATTTTATTAAGATTCGATTAACCAAGCAGTGATAGTCTAGTGGTAAAGATTGTGGCTCTTACGCCAAGTGTCCGGGATTCGAATCCCCTTTGATTTGCTTTTTTCACTTGCTTTAGCAAAAATAGCTGTTATTCCTCGCAACATACTCAATTGTTATTATTCTATTTAGTCAAGTAAAAATTTCAGTAATTGTTTCGCGTTTTGCAAATAAGCGTTCAGTTTGGAAATTTATAGTTATTTTGATATAATGGACAGACATTTATCATTTTATTTATATGGATTAATGTGGCTTGTTTCAGGATCTCTTGAAATTTATGGATAAAAAGTGTATCACTGTAAAAACTGCAGATAACCCAAAAATTAATAAAAAGTAATGTTCAAACATATTTTATACCAATTATGTTTTTAACTGAAACTGAAATGTACATACACATATTAGTAAATACCTTGTTTTATTTCATCAACTCATTCCTGCTGAGACGTTTCTTTTCTCAGTAACAAATATATCTTAGATTCATTATTTCATTTCTAACTATTTCTATCTATTTAATTAATGCTTAACATAATGTTTGTACATTATGTTTCCTTTTACGCTTTACTCATCCTCTTTTAGCAAAATTACAGAATCCATTATTATATTTATACAGCTGAATATATTTTTTTAAGAAAAAAAATATATAGAATGAACCTTCACTAATTTTTGATATGATTAATGTGTAAAGGTTAATAAACGTAAAATAAGATAATAAAAAATTGAACAAAGTGTAGAGTTTATTGAATACATTTACAATAATATATCGTTAATATTTTTTAATTGTATTGTAATATTTTTTAATTAATGCAGTCAACCATTTTAAGCTTTTCACACAGATATTTAAGTCACATTACCATGTGTTACCAGTGTAGCTGTCTTATATAATTTTAACAATATTGTATACATTTATACTAAAAAATTGCAAGCAAACTATGATCACAATCTAAATTATAAAAAAAACTTTAGCTATTGCTATAACACACACTTCTGTAATTAATTGTTTTTTTCCAAAATATTTCCTAACGTTAATTAGAATCAAAAATCAAAATAACCAACAATATTTAAGCTCTTAATGCTTAACTTAACACTATAAATAATTTGTTTATTGCTTTTTAATAAGTGTCCCATGAGATTATAATTTGTATTATATTGGTCACTCACACATACATACACATTTGTTGTGTAATAAAGGATGGCAGTATGGATTGACCCTTGCTTTATTCAGTCAATATTAAATGTCATTTCTTAAGCAAGCCAGCCTGTTGTATGACTTGTCTTGTTGCGTTATTGATGTGTCGAAATCTGTCTGGACCTAACTGTATTCCGCCATACCTGTAATAAGAGAAAAGTAAATAGATTAAACATTAAGGTAACAACTTTGTTCACTTGGATCACCTAAAGCAAGCTAGCAGATCTGTATCAGCTCCAGGCTGATTAGGTGTCTATCCTCGATAATTGGGCAAGTACATCAAATAACATTTCACAACGGTATCCATCATTTGAGAGAGTACATGCCAACTTCATAGGTATTAAACACTTTACTGCAATGATTCACTGAGCAGAAGCTCGTTCAATTGAAAGTGTCAGAACCTTCAATATATTTCGGAAGCAGCCCTCCAAACATACTCCCGCCGTCTCACCTACTAATCTGCTTAAAAATATTTTTTATTTACACCAATGAAGCTTAAAAAGAAACTCAAAAATTACCCCTATTTAGCCTCTACCCATAGTCACTCTATGATAGAACTCATGTAGTTTTTTTTCTATTTGCGACTGGTTACAAGACTATGATGGCGGTGATGTTATAAAAAGAAGTGGAGCACTATTTCCTATTTTTATTACAAAAAATAAAACCTTACCATCGGGAGACCACAACAAGTGTGTTCTTCTGGTCGAGTATCTGCAACAAATGCAGCATCCTACCACCAGCATGGGTCTCCCCATCATCGTCACAGTCCTGCAGCACAGTCAGTCCTTTAGATGCCTTTTTCTCTATCCGGTACGCATACATGTTGTGTGTGGCATTTAGAATCTTTTTGTTCTGTTTTAGCTTTGCTAAGACGGCACTGGAAACGAAATTGTTGGATAAATTAATTACCTGGAACAACCTGTCTACAAAACCCAGTTATTATGCACAGTTTAAGTTCTACCAATAATTCGATGATGTCTATTACGTAATCTATTACACTAGGTAGTCATGTGAGAATGTTCGTAAACAAAAAAAAATTAAACATGAGATTTACTACTACTATAAGATAGAAATTGGTATAATAGTGGGGCTGTCACAGAAAAACATGAAGTGAACTGACCACCTATATGAATAATTATTGTTTTTTTTATGTTAGACAAAGAAGCGTGCAGGCCACTTGATGTTAAGTGGTAACTGCATCCCATGGGCACTCACATGTAACCTCTAACAGAACTCAAGTTCTATCTGAGGCTGTACGTAGGTGTTACTATTCTTAATGATTAAAATGATCGCCTGTGTGTCCAGCAATCGTACTTCTCTAACCGAAACACAGAAATTGCTTTATGGCAAATTGTGAGGGAGGCGACAGTGCTTCCCTGGACTAACTGTACCACCTATTAAATTGTCTATTTGTAATATAAATATACCTGTGTAATACTAGATGAAATAAAACTGGGGCAGAGGAAGCAGGGACTGTCACTCAAAGACACAATATTGTAGGCAATGAAAACTTGTACAATGAGATTGACAGAATTACTCATATACAGATTTTTATATAGATTTGTTGGCTTACTTAATGTCTTCAAGGCTGTAAACTTCTGCAGCATGCCCCTGGAAGGAGCTTTTCCTATCAATTATGACTTCTCCATGAATAATTTCTGGACAATTTATTTCTAGCTGAAAATGTAATTAATGAATATTATATTATTAAAGTCTATAAGTACATGTACTTTCTTTGGAAAACTCTTTACTTTTGTTTTCATTGATAAGTCTATTATAAATGTATCTATCCATATTCTTTAAATATTTGTCTCCACGGTGGTAGACTGAATTTCATGCAAGTAGACTAGCAATTCAGGTTCACGTAGTATCGATATCCGTGGGAGCGTAGGGTGCGTGCGTGCGTGCGTGCGTGCGTGCGTGCGTGCTTGCGTGCATGCGTGCGTTCGTGCGTGCGTGCGTTCGTGCGTGCGTGCGTTCGTGCGTGTGTGCGTGCGTGAGTGTGTGCATGCATGAGTGCGGGCGTGCTGTCGTAAGCGCGGGCATGCGTGCGTGCATACGTGAATGCATGCAGGGCGTGAGCGCCGGCGTGCATCCGTGCGAGTGTACTCATGGATGCACACGGTTGTTAGATTCAGTAACTAATTTAGATCTAAACTTTTCAGTACCCATGGATTGGACAATTTTTTTATGGCCAACAATAAACTTTGTATGGTGAGCAGTATCCACACTTAGTACCTCGTAATTATGATCATGGTGTATGTATTCGATGAATATTACACTAACATTTATATCTTTGTACACTGTATGTTACCTGTGACAGATCCAATACTTCCTCAAGAGGTTTTGTTTGCTTTTTCTTTTCAACTTCAGGTGGTTTAATCGAAAGTAACAATTCTCGTATTTTTTCAACACATTGATATATAACTGATTCACCGATATTTTCTCTGAAAAATGTATACCATACTAATATTTATTAAAGTTCAATGTGTATATCATTATTCCTGCATTTTTTAAATACAGGCAAATATGATAAAGTTCCATTGTTCACTTACAAATATACCTCATCTAAGTCTCTGTGTAAATTCTCTTTCATCTTCCTATTCATCCATGGTGCTGATATTTCAAACTTTGGCGGTGATTGGCTAGGATAATCTGGAGGCATTGTTACTGATAGCAAAACTTCATTGTTGTTCTCCTTTACTCTTATGCTGTAGGTCCTACTCTCTGCGCTTTCAGTTATGAAGTCATTCTCATAGATTGAACAAAGGGCCTCAACTTCATCTACCTGTATATTGTAATATTTTAATCATATAACGTGTTACCAGTGGTTGTGGAATTTGTCATGGTTATTTTTATTGTTTGCATGCACAGGGGCGAGAGAGTGGCAGATCCTATAGAAGAGAGAGCAATAATTCTCTCTCCCACTCCCATCTCATAAAAAAATATTAAGACTTGCAATATACACCATATTGCCAGTTTTGTTATATTGTTATATAAGAATCTTTTGTAAACAAGCTGTTTTAAATGAACTTGTTTGGTGTTACATCTTTCATTAGTCAACAATAGATAACATTTTCTAAGAAACCTTGATGAAGAAATTTTTGTGCTAAAAAATGCTATTCTGTTTACATTACAGAATTACATTCTTTAGCATATTCTTCTTTTTTTTCTTTAGTTTTTAAATTTATTGTCAGTAATCATTCAAAGGCTAATATAAAAGACACAATGTCTTTAACCTTTTTTAAAACAATGATCATCATCAAATGTACCATTAATAAATTAAATGTTACTCCATGAGGAAATTGGTTACAGACTTACATAGTAAGTCCAAGATCATTTTCTTCACATAAAAGTATCTACATAGTTTAATAAATGATTGTCGAGAACTTAGGGATCTTAAAACAATAAAATATATCAGTATTTAAAGTCAAGTGCTGTTAATTAACTAAGTTGAAAACCACATAAATATAAGATTAAGATGTCATCATCAATCTATTATCGCCTTTGCTTACCATAAATCCTCCTCTGAGGATGAATTGGACTCAGGCCATAATACAACTAGCCGGTTAAATGGAGGTTGGGAGATCGTACCACATCTTACGAGGACATATAATGAAAACTTTTAGAAACCATACACTACTTTTCTTTATTATTGTATTTCGTGTGAAATATTACTCACCTGTTTGGTTAAATTGTCTGTATCCATATTAAAATTACATAAACTTAAATGTTATATGTTGCTTATCTTTTTTAACTGAGTTTGAATAGATATATC
>DWKL01002528.1:0-12608 GCA_018249415.1 Phareas burnsi | reverse complement strand
TCAGTTTCCGAATTATTTGCCATTTCTTTATATTCCGAGCACACAAATCAGAAATCGAACGCTAAATTTATCGACGCCGCTTGGTGTGACCACTAGTGACAAAATTTCATGCGGCCTATTGCGCTTCGGAGGGCTCTTTTCTCTTTGCAACGATGTATGAGATCTACCAACCGCACTTGGCCAGCGCCAAGAACTATGGCCTAAGTCCTTCTCATTCTAAGAGGAGACCCATATACTAAGCGATGAGACATTAATAGGGTGAAAATGTTCAACAATTATTTTTTTACATTTGAGTCTCTGTTTACAGTCACACATGGATTTTCAATGTTTACTCAGGAAGCCATATTTTTAATTTAAGGCATATGGAGGTACAATATCTTGGGATATTCGGTATCCTCCTCGTAGTGCACCTGGACACCAGTGAATAACTTATTGACTTGTGGAAATTATTGAACGATTGGGAGGTATAGGAGGTAGCTTCTCCATGTGTTACTCTGGTCAGCATAGAGCACAGTGAAGAGTAGTGTCTCGATCGGTTGAAGTAGGGAGCTTTGGTCCTTCATATTTGCTTTCGAGAAGACACCAACTTATTATGATCTCAAATTGTCGTGTCTCAGCATGTCGGCCAAAGCGAGGCGAAAACTTGAGCCTCAACAAGTGCAAGGGCATGAGGGCGGAAACGCTGTGTTCCTTCGGAAGTCTCGTTGCCTGCCTAAATTCGTTTCCGCCGGAGCAGTATTAGTAAATTTCAGATAACTCCATTTTTTCTTCAAAGGAGTGGAATATTTTAAGAAGCACGAAGCTCGTTACGAAAATCAGAAGTGCATATTAAGAAAGCCTTGTTAAGTTAAATGTCCGACTGCATCCGATGAAGAGATTTCGAAAAAGGAACAAAACAGTCATAAACATTGTTTTGTTCCTTTTTCGAAAAGAGCGCGTTATTGTATAATAAAACATGACAAGTTATGTATATTGCCAATTATATCTTAACACGTTTGCCACGTTTAATTTATCTTACCTTAAAAAAATATCGAGAGAAACGTCTAAAACTATGTACGTAACATACCTTCTGTCCGAGTCATCTGAGTCACTCGATTCGCTTCTGTCTTCGGATGGAAACGGCGGCAGTGGAATGGTGGCTGCAGTTACCGACTGATTAATTTGACTCGACAGTTTCTGTATTGTATCGCTTAACACTTTGTTGTTCTTACCGGCCCCGCAGAGGGATAAATCGGCCACAACACTCTTGCGCCTTTCCAGGATATTAAGCGGACTCTGTAATCTTGGCGCCAGTTCAGGAGTGGCCTCTTTTACTTTTCCCTTCTTTACATCTGTCGTATCTGGCTTAAGATCCAATAAATTCGAGGGCTCGCCAAATATGGAATCCACTATGTCTGCCGGACTTAATCGTTTGATCGGATCAATTTTAGTCAAAGGTTTTAATAAATCGGTTTTTGCTGCAATTGGCTTCGCTTCCGGAGACAATTTTTCGGGAATTTTTAGTTCAGGAGAAAATTTTCCCAGAGTCAATTTGTCGTCAACTGGTTTTAGGGGATCTTTATTGGGCGAAACGGGACGATCTTCAGCTGGCGGAGGCGACATGGACAGTCGCTTAGCGCTATTGATGGCCTGCAGTAATTTTTCAGCAATCTTGGGGCCCTCAGATTGTAACAGGAATCCAGGAGGTGGTTCCGGCAAAACGTCTATCCTGGCAGGGCTGTCTGGTTCAGATTTATCTTCTTCGGTATCTATAAGAGGAGACGATGGCGGTTCTAGTTTTGAAATAACTGGCTCCGGGTTTAACTTTTCAATTCTAATTTTAGGCGGCTCTTTCGGTGGTTCGGTCGGAGGAAGCGGGATTGGTAGAGGTTTGAATGGTTCTTCCTTTATTGTTTTTTCTTCAACCTTTACTTCCGGTTCTTTTGGCAAAGGAACAATGATCGATGTACTAGGTAATTGCAGCTTTGGTGGTGGCGGAGTCGTCGGTGGGATAGGAATGTCCTTTAACGGCACAGGTATTTCTTTTACAGTTACAATAGTTTCTTTAACTTCTTTCTTAGGTTCAGGTTCTTTGGGCTCCTCTTTAACAGGTTCAGGGGTTTTTGGAGTTTCCACTTTTGAATCTATAGGACTCGGATCGCTGTCTTCCTCTTTAGTTAGTTCTCCCGCTTCATCATCTGAGGACTGTTCGTCGTCCGCTGGGCTGTCTGGTGAGTCGTCAATTAATTGTTTCAATTTAGTAACTTTACTTTTTTTGGAGTAAGTTTCTTGATTTTTAGCAGGTGTAAAACCCTCGAAAATAGGCCCCGAACTGCCTTCCCCGGGAAGCGAATCATCGTCTAAAGAGAACAGACCATCTTTGGAATCATCTTCGGGGCTTATCCTTCCATGTGCATCACGTGACGTGCCAAAGTCTCTAAAAGGCGATAGAGATGGTGATCTAAGTGACAGTGGGCGTGGTCGTAAGGTGTCTTCTGATATTTCCTCACTTAATGTCTTGGAGAGGGTAGATGTATATTTGCTTGGGGAAATGTCATCAAATATTCGATGGGTTCTCTTCTTCTTCTCATCGTGAAGTTCCAATTCGAACGGTTCAGGTTCTTTAAATTCGTAGACATCTTCTGCTTGTTTCTCGAGTTGGCTTTGCGGAGTCGGTTCAGATGGAGGCGTTTTTGATTGGCCCGGCATTGCCGTGGAGTCTGTTTGTACGTTATCTTGTTTACCATGTTCGTCTGGTTCGAGCTTTACGCATTGTAATCCTTTTAGCTCCGATCTTATTTCGTTGAGATCGTATTCTCGGCCTGGATGTTGAAGACCACCGGCATTAGGGCGCGGTTTCTTAGCAGGAGAAGTGTTTGTGGGCGTTGAAACAGTTCGTACTGGTCGCTTGCGTGGTTTGCTTGAACTGCTGCTGTCACTCGATTTAGCGTCTTTCGATCTAGAAGGTGCTGTAAGAAATAAATATTTTTGTTACAAGATGAAACTTTTTCAAGTAACTTGTTCAATGTTCACTAAGTTTTTACATACTTTTTAAAGATTTATCATCGTTCTTTTTTAGCGTCCTCTTAACTTCTTCGTAACTGCTCGAATCACTGTCTGAGTCGGATCGTGCAGATGATTCTGTAAACATTTTTTTGTTTAAAATTAATCATCTGGGTATATTAAGTATTGAACTATACTTTTATATTAACATAGACAATTTAAATAGACATACCCTCAGTGCGTTTGCTTCTTACACGTCTGCTGATTCCCGTATTCTGAAACAATTATGTAGACATCGTCAAATATACATAATCATATAAGAATAATCAATCGTCAAATATACTAATCATTCAGAAGTGAGTGTTACATACTTTCTTGTTGTGAGCTTCATGTTGAGTCACATTGAGTGCAATTCGCTGTGGTTTTATCCACTCATCGTAACGGGTATTCCAGCCTGTATAATGAACCCGTAGCATTCCTTCAGACGATATCTCAATAACTTTCGCTTCATATGTTACCTGCATTAAGAAAATAATTATAATAGGATTGTAACTCTCGTGTAGCTAAAAATAAGAGATATAGTACAAAATGAGAAAGAAATACCTTAGACTCTGACTGTGTGGGTCCATAATATACTTTCAGTTTATCGCCTACTTGGGCTTTTACATTTGATCCTCCAGATCGTGTTGGCTCGTTTGTTGATGGTCTGTAAAGAATGCAAGAGTATGTATACGACATCTATTCAGAAGGCAAATTGAGTACCGGAAATTACTTTGTTTGAATTGTACCTGTTGTGAGAGCACTCTCCGTAGCACTTGTGTCTTATTTAGTCCACGTATCCCTTTCACCGCATTTAAGGGAGAACAAACAGAAAATAACAGAAAATCGTTTTCGGAAGTCCTTTATAAAACAGATACTTACTCAGTGTTCTTCCTTTTGCGCGGTCTTTTGCTGCTGTTAGAAGCTATAGTGTTGCCGCTGCTGGCCGAATTAGCGCTCTGGCTTCGTCGACTCTGCATTTTTTTCATTGGACCGCATCTATTTCGATACAAATAATATTACAATGAAATGGGCAGTACAGATATAACCACCTGCGAAATAAAGATCCAATCAATTTTGGAGATAAATTGGCTAGCTTTAGCTATCTTTTAGTCAGTTGATTCAAACAGTGCTCAATTAAGCGGTACATTTGTTTGCCATCTTTATTGATTTGAACGGTGCTTAGAGAATCTTGCATTTTCCAGGAAATTTTTGAGTAGAATCGAAATGTTTAAGTGCCTATGAAATTTTTCACCTGCGTTGATCATCAGCAATCTTTTAACAGTACAGATTCTATTATTTGTATTACAGCATATATTTTCATTCAATGAAAGTGGTAAACGAGCATGCAGCCCACCTGATGTTAAGTGGTCACTGCCGCCCGTGGAAATCTGTTACAGACTCCAAACAGGACAAGAGTTCCACTTGAGGTCGATCACAGTTGCGTCTCCGCTCCTGAAGACTAAGTTAGAACGCCTCATGTAACCACAACCTTCAAATCAGAACACAGCAACTTTACACTGCTGTCATAAGGTAGGAGTAGATGCGACGATGGTGCCGCTGCAGCCGAGTTTTCGCTCGTGTCGTAACTGTGATCACTCATTCATTAAAACTAACATCATTACAAAACAGTCGAAAAATTTACATGACGATGCACATCGCGGACGATCTGTCTGTAGGAAGAATGTCAGAATTGATGTTGTAGCCTTTTTCGATAGAGACATCAACAGATATTATTACAAATATATTAACATTTACATTTCCAAACTTTAAATGCTTTTAAAGCAAAAATTGTAAAAACGTACTTATGCTGTTGTTTTGTTGGATGAGCGATATATGTGTATGTTCGTGAACCACTGACTTTCTTCTGAAAGATTTTTCTGGCATGCAAGACCATTAACTTCCACGTTATATGTATACACACGGCGAGTATAGCTGGAGAGAAGCTCAAATAGGGATACCAAACCTATATTATTACCTGGATGCTCTACCGGAACTGTCGCTGTCTGTAGACACGTGGGGACGTCGCGACGCTCGCGACGCACTCGGATTGGGATTTTCACTCGCTGGAAATTTATATATTTAGTTATTTTATATGCACCGTACAATAAAGGATATACGTGGGAAAACATAACGCCTAATGGCACTCTCTGCTAGTGAACCCCGGGTGATGGTGAGAATAAATGGTTGGCGTAAACTTATATACACTTACATAAACATTATTACGTACCAATAAGATAAAAATAACCTATATGTGCACATAACAGTAACAATATATAATGTAAACATTATAAATACAGATAAAATAATATAAATATACATAGAATAATAAATTATTGCATAACGTATAAGCTGCTTATTCCACGAAAATTGCAAGTGTTTCACAAGTATTTTTATTAACTGTAATTAAAATAGGTCTTGTTAAAATTCACTTTTTTATTTTTACACATAACACTCATTCATTGAATAAATATTGATATGAATACTAGTTAATTTCATAATATAAATCCATTAATGCGTTGAAGAAATACGAAATAGATTATATTATTAGTTTTCATGAAAAACGGTTTATTAATACTTTATTACAAATACAACTTACGCTTGGCTGATGGCGGTCTTCTTTTAGGAGTCCTCTTATCGTGCGAATCGCTTTTGGCCGGTGTAACAACGCTTCGGGTTTTCGATTGTGAACGAGGTTTAACATTCTTCTCTTCAGTGATAGAAGTTGAAGTAGTTTTATCCTTTTCCTTTTCTTTTTCCTTGTCTTTCTCTTTATCCTTTTCTTTTTCCTTATTTTTATTATTTTCTTTTTCTTTCTCCTTTTCCTTTTCTTTGTCTTTTTCCTTTTCTTTTTCTCTCTCTTTCTCCCTTTCTTTTTCCTTCTCCCTCTCCTTTTCTTTCTCCTTTTCCTTTTCCCTTTCCTTCTCCTTTTCTTTTTCCTTTTCCTTTTCTTTTTCTTTTTCTTTCTCTTTCTCCAATCTATAGAAATGTTTAAAATAATGTTAGGATCAGTTGAATTTTAAAAGTATCTGTCTAGTTTGCTATAAATTAACATAACATACATAACCAAAGATTAATATGATCTTAGAAAAGTAAATTCATGTACAATTTAAAATCAAATGGTTCTTTTCCGTAACAAGCTTCCTTACAGTTTAGGCGCAGCATTGATGAGCGGCTGGTTGTCGGCGCTATCGTCCTCGTCGCTTGCACGAGGTTTCTCTTTCTCCTTCTGCTTTTCTGGTTTCTCTATTTTCTCTTCTTTCTCACTTTTTTCGCTTTTATCTGTTTCACTTTTGTCGGAATCCTTATCCTTGCCTCGCTAAAAATATCAATTTATAAAAAATATTTAATTGTTAAATTCAACTCGAATACGTTAATATTTTATATGTAGATTCCTACTATTAATATTGTTCGGGATTCACGGGGTAGTTGATATCCATGACAATGATCACAAATGTATACCGAAGCTATTGTCGCACATTTTCTCAAATTTATTGGTGCATTTTGTAACAATTACAATAATTAAATAACAACAAGCCATGGGAGTATTTTAGTTTTGTATTAGCAACTCTGCTTGAGTTTTCCTAAGACTTTACATATAATTAGAAATATTAACAATTTCTCAGGTAAACCTATCAGTAATTTTTTTTACTTATTACAAATATTGTTCAGTTAACTTTTCAGCTGTCACTTATATATATATATTAATATTTCAAACTGATTCCTGTCCGATCCTCTCTTAATAAGTATAACTAAATTTACAAGGAGAGATCCCAAATCATGTAAAAATTGTAAGCTTAATAAGTGGTAGAACTATAGTTCATCTGAGGAGGTACCGCCGACGCCCTCATAATCTGCTTTAAAGAAGTTCTTGTGTCGGTTGGACAGGTGTGGTTGTCAGGTGCACTTACAGCGAGGCGATCATCTCAATCCTCAGGAGTAGTAACGCTTCTACGAACGACCTCTTTTAGGACTTCAGACCTGTTTGAGGTTAGATGGATGTAGGTGTTCATGGGGTGTAGAGATCACTTAACATCAGGTGGCTTGCACGCTCGTTTACTATTATTCTCAATTAAAACAAAAACCTGAGTAGACGTAGAGGACGGTGCGGGGGAGCCTGAGCTGGAGGCGGGTGGCGTGGCGGGCTGGCCGGGCGGCTGCTTATCGCGGTCGCGGATGAGCGAGCGCCCGGCGGGCGGGGTGCGCGCGCCGCGTGGGTGCGCGACCAATGTCACTCCCAGTTTGCGGTAGAAGTCCTCGAAGCTGTGCAGGAACCTGACGGCGAGTCCCCATTAAAATGTAGGAGCGTTTAATGAAGCGAGCAAGTGTAGCCATGTCGAGTGTGGTAGAGTTGGATGGGTAACCGTTAGTGGCTACAGTCGGTCCCGATGATTATCATTGGATAGCAGTCGTTAAACCTTGCACAAGCAAGAACGACCCGAATAGGAGATATTAGTTACTAACCTTCCAGCTCAGTCACCTAACAAATTGGAGCAGTCTGTTGGAGTTTGTTTCAGACCAGTTATAGATATTTTAACTTAGGAGCTATGCCCCTGTGATCAACTTCATATGGAACTATGGTGGAACTTGTCATAATTGGACACTAAATACAGATGGCATCAATGCTCGTTTACTGACATTACAGATATATTAGAAAAAACATCACTATCAACAACCCAATACTGCTTACTATTGGACACAGGTCAGGATTTCGAAAATCAGACGCACACCTCTGACCATTTTCATGCATAATTTATTTAAAAAAAAAACATCTACATTATAATTAACCATACAAAATCACAAGTGAAGTAAAAAAAAATCACTCACTTTTTGTATGCCTGTTTACAAAGATTTGTTATGCTAGTGGTAACGGGGTGGAAGCCCATCTTGTCGGCGATTGTTTTCCACTGATTCTGGTTTGTTACTCTGTTGTAGCCACCAAGTTTCTGAACAACCTGTTAAATAAATAGTCATTAATAAATATTTTCTCTGCACATAGCCTGCACTAGCTTTGCCTGTGCTGTGGGTGCCATGGATATGCATAAAATAAGAACCTGAATGCATATGCAGAATAAATTTAGTACAGTCTCGTCAAGGATTGAACTTGACACCTCTGCATTTCAGATAGGCCATTATTATTAATAAAAGATAAATGGTAAAATATATCAAATTGAATTAAGACTACAAAATGCATCCCAAGTTTCAACTTAGTCTTATTTAGCAAAATGTCATTTAACTAATATGTATGTTACTGATAATATTATTATCTAAAACTTAGTGGTATTGGCATGCAATTCATTGTAATAAAAAAAAGCATTGTCAAACTATCTGTCCTTCGCTGATTAATCTAAACAGTCAAATATTAGCCAATGCAATGCCATGTTTTGAGATACTTACTCTAAATAGCCTATACAGATCAATGTCTCTGTTAGCAATGGTGGGGTTCCGATTGAGTGGCGTGCCTCGGTCGTCCATAAACTTGTACAGTTGGGCTACAAAGTGATCCTTTTCCTCGCGCGGCTCATCGTCTGAACTCTACAGAAGTAAATAAAATAATTATATGTAATACAAAATAAAACATATTAGTCATTACATCATTGTAAAATATTTGCCCTGCTTATGTTTGCGACACTATTTACAACATAAAAAAAATATTTTTATGTTCTAGTATTCTGGCACTTTTTATGTTTAAGGCAATGTCTGTCATGGGAGATAATTCTACACAAACAAACTATCAACAAATTGGTGCCTTTTGCAAACTCGTTACGCATGACATAAGAACCTAATGGCAATCTATCATTTAATCAGACACAATGGTCTGTGATAAGTAATTACTTTATATAAATTGTAATAGTAATATTCATACAAAATCAGAACATGTCAATTAGTGTAAAAACAAAACATAATTACATTGTTTCAACTCGATTAAAAATACAATAATATCACAACCAAAATAAAAACATAAATACAATTATATTTTCTATTATCGAAAGCATTGACATGGGAAAATCAGATCTCAACTTGAGATGACTTTCTTGAGATTTTTAAATGAATCCATTTTATGAAAAAGTGTATTAACACACACTTACATCGTCAGATGTGTTCCTTGGTTCGTTGAACAGCGTGTCGCGGTCCCAGTGCGGCGGCAAAACACCATTATTGAGGTACTGTAACGCCGCGTCCACTCCGCACCACTCTAGAGGCGCACTGCCTTTTCTGAACTCGCGTGCTTCTTTCTTCGGTACGGTATAGCTTAAAAAAATATATAATAAAAATAAAAATAGGGATCACAAAATGCATTTGAGTTTATTTCTTTACCCTTAATGAGGCTCAAATGTTATTTATTATATGATTATCATTTCACTACTAACCAGTTTCTTAGTATAAACATGTTCCCTTGACTTGAAACTTAAATTCACTGTTAATTAAATATGTATATTTATTACTATATATACCTAAAATCAACTATGTCCCATCTCAATTATTTGGCACTGCAAAGTTCTTTTTGACATTATTTGAATTCCATCCTATATGGGGTCTGTTACAGATGTCTGTAGACGGCAGTTGCTACATAACATCAGATGGAATGAATGTTCGTTTGCTGACTCTAAAGTACTCACTATCTCCCATCCTTAAAGGACCGCACGAGGTAGTCTTCCTTGACCTTGATCTGCGCGGTGGGTGCCACGACGAGCGCGGGGAAGGCCGGTTGGTGCGGACGCCGCCGCTCGGTCCCGCCGGCAGCCTCCACCAGCACCACGCGGCCCACGTGGGGCTCCCGTTCCGCGCTGTCGGCCTTCACTCGCCGTGTACTGCCTTCGCCCTCGCTCTCCTCCGATCTAACAACATGGGACATGGTTTTTCATTGCAGTCCAAGCAATACTATACTTGCTATCGTTATTATCACTATGATCTGCTAATTTATATAAAAAAATGTTTACAGTTATTATTGAGGACTAAGATTAAGGATTATGTTTTAATATCAATAAAAACATCCAACATAATTCGAAAAATATAGAACAGGTACCAACCTCTTCTATATTTCTATACAATAGTCACTGCATCTAATCTAACAAAAACAACATATAGGTTTTTTAAATAGCATAAGTTTGTTTGCTTAATAAACTGAAATAATATAAAACAAAAAGAATGTTGGGCATATTGGGTTTTGTAATTGTTATCAAAGAATGCATTAAATTAATATTAACCAAAGGAATTTGTTGAGTAGTAGTTGTAAGTAGTGACAATATGTATTGTAACCTATTTTTTTTGTTTTATGTAATAATAGCTTTCAATAATATAATATTTCTTACTGAGCTCTCCCTCTTCTACCCCTCCTGCCAGCTATGACTGGTGTAGAAAAATGTTCTGGATGTGTGAGCGGTAACTGGTCTAGTGTCTCACTCTCGTTAAAATGTCGCCCGCTCTTCAGACAAAGTGCCGATCTTCGTAACGTCGTAATATCGCCGTCATCAAACACTGAGAAAATAAAACTATTGGTTTTCAAATAGTAAGAAAATATAACCATTACTTCAATTTTTAAACTAAAGCCAGTATATACTGTATTAAAAGATTTAAACAAGCATAATATTAAAGTTATTAGAATCTTTATCGAAAATCTTATGATGAATTTTAACCAATTTTATGTTATGATAAAATATATCATGTACACTGCAATAAATCATTCTGAATGGAAAAAAATACGACCACAAGATGTATATTCTAATGCAGGAAACTTAGATGAGTTCCAAACAACAGTGAAAAGTACAGTACATTACAGATTGCCCTAGTTACCAGCAATAGAGTGTGGTCACATACTAGACTATACAATGAAACTCTGTCTTTCCTTTCAGCTGCCTTTGGCAATGAGAACAGTTCAACAGTGGATTGGCAAGATCTACAATACTCTTTGCTAGCTTTTACATACCAACAGTATACTGGCTGCAGTCCTGTATCTTAGTGATAACAGCTTCCATTGCATCTTTTTTGGGGTCCTGTTTAACCTCAATAGTTGCACCCACCCTAAGAGTCCCTTTGATGACATCATCATTCACTGTGGTGATGCCTCCAGCCTTTAAAGTCACCTAAAAACATCATTAATCATCTGTTATTCTTCAATGAAATAAATTGTTACCTAATTATGAAACAGGCAAATATTCTCTTTTTAAATCTCAGCCAATTTATTCTTCTTATAGTTCATATTGAATCACTTAATACATAAGATCTATATTAATTTTGCATTTTCTATCACAATTTCAAGTCTGTTTCTTCATTCCAAATCATTTATAACTCTTCTCACAACACATAAATCTCTTCTGAGAAAAACAATGTTGATAAATACTAACTAATCTTATATGGTATATAATAAGTACCTATTCAATGTTAATAACAAAGTAAAATACTACACTCACTTTACATTTGATATTCCTCACAACTTTCTTTATCTTGGCTTCACAAAATGCACCCTTATATTTTGCACTGACATCAGTTCCAACTGGCAAGAAGGGTGGATCATCACCTTGCTGAAAAAGGGGACATACGTATCTTATTTAAAAATATTAAGCAATAAGTAAATAAATATTTATTACTATATGTACTAGTATGTACAGATTCCTTACCATGGTTGGGAAATGCTTATTGTAATTAAAACCGTAAGTTTATTTTTATGTCAATTACCTGTAATGAAAGATATACTATTATCATTATGAAAATCTATTTATTCATTCGTAAAAGTTTCAAATAATATCTATTTGTAGATTTACAACAAAGCGTCATCATGAAACCCAAATGTATCACAAATATTTTTAAAACCACTTAAAATCATAATGGAGTATGAATGTTACTGATATTGTAAAGGACATAAAAAAAACACCAAAAGATAACAAAAGATGAAAGAAAAAGCACCAAACTGACCTACAAAATTAGATTGCGCGGCAACGTATACGTTCCTGTATAAACAATACGTTTAATTAAGTCTGGTTAATACAAAATACTTGTACAAATTGTAAATTGTAACTGAACTCGCGTATGTACACATTTTTTACTATAGAACATTCAACAAACAAATTAACTCATGAAACGAAGAGGAATACAAAATACGACGAACACCATTTTCGTTTCTCAATTGATTGACTTGATTGACGTTAGTTTATTTATTGCCATGACACAAGTCATTTACAGAACTCACAGTGGAGTTGCAATGTTGCAATATATCGTCATAATTTTTTTCTGTCAAATTAATTTTGTCTGTATTATCTCAACCCCAGTCCTTAACTTCAACCTCTAAATCTCGCTATGTGCACAAAATTATTATGTTTTTTTATGTACTTCCAATGTGTTGAAAGTACATTATTACGAGCAAATTAAAAATCGGCAACATATATACCTGTATCCGAACATAACTTTTTAATCTGTTCCAATGTCACCTATGAACATTGAACACGTCAAAAATTATTTTTCTGCTCAATCGAATCGAATGGAGATGTGATACGATGTTTTGAAAATGTTTTTGTTGACAATTATATGGTATGGGAGTGACTAGAAAGTCCTCAGGATACTTATTAAATAAATTTTGGTTTCGGGTAGTA
>DWKL01002527.1:0-12609 GCA_018249415.1 Phareas burnsi | reverse complement strand
CACACCTCCTCTACTTGAGATTCTCATGAAGTTTACAAATATTTTTTCTATAATACTTCATTCCATATAGTATATTTTGTATGGATTTGTTTTTTAAAAAAGTTTAAATCTCTGTGTATTATTTAAACACTTGAATTTATGATGAGATGGATGTGGATAACAACACAAGTTACGCGACTAGAAACCAAAGAAGTTTGTTTTAATTTATATTCACTACATTGAATTCACTACATTGTTCTACAAATGTAGTTGAATGAATTATTACAGTTAAACTGCGTTATTGTACAAAATTGCTCACATTCCAGTTGCATGGTTTTTAGGCACAATGCTTTTCAATTCACCCAAATTCTTTTCAATTTCCTGTGCGTGAATTGTTTAGATGTTATCTACGTAAATAAGTTTTGTTTTTATGTTAGAAGAGTAGCAAGCTAGTGTGTAGGACACCTGATGTTAAGTAGTCACTGCAGCCCATGGATACCCACATCTAATCTCAAACGGGACCGAATCCTTATCTGATGTCGTACGTAGATGCGTCACTAGTTCATAGGACTAGGTCACCTCGCTTGTAACTGTATCCAATAATTGCACTTGCAACCCTTAGAACTGTTTCACGGCGGATTGTGAGGGCGGCGGTGGTACTTTCCTGTTCTAAGTATAGCTCTACCACGTATCACCTAGCACCATATTATGGTATGTGAGCACTACTGGACAGTGTCACTACTGGACATCAACTAAGCAATCCCGAATAACACTGACGTCCTATCCGAGGTCGGGTACAGGTGTGTTGCTGTCCCTGAGGACTAAGCTGGAATACCTCGTGTTTACTTTTCAATGGTTTATTTAATTAGATACGTGGACAAACTTTCTGTCATAAAAATGTCAAGATAACGTATGAATGCGTTTGAAAGCGGGTTCTATTCACTCCCTAAACACCCCTTCACGCCAGAACACAACAGCGCTAAACACGCCTGATATAAGAGAAAAAGGTGCAATGGTGCATCCGAAGTTAAACCGTGAAGGGTTCACCTTGGTTTATGCCTACGTGGTATATTGCCAGTTAAATCGCGTAGTTAGTTCAATCATAGCGGCAACCGTACAGGTGTACCATGACGCGACGTTTTTCTCCGTAGTATGTCAATGTCATTAGCATAAACTGATCACAATCAGCATAAAATCAATTATAATGACTTGAAATCGTATCTCGTTTATGCATACACTTTTATATTCACATTCGAGTTATGCTATTAAAATAAATAAAAATGAATCCAATAAACTTTCACAAATATTATTTCGCATCGGACAAAGTAATTTAAACCGCGTGTATAATAGCAGTAATCTGTTTATCGTCACAGATAATCGGCTTTTATTATATGGATTTTTGGGCAATGAATGGAATGTTTTGTCTCTGGTTTCACTCGTCAATTATTACATTCAGATTGAATACTTTAAGAAAATGTTAAATGTATTTAAAAAGAAAGTGTGGTAAACGTTTAATTCAATATTGATTAAGCCTTGGTTTTAATACTTTGTGGTAATGAAATAAAAATAATTCCAAAAATTTCATCTCACGTGCCTTCACTGTGTTTGTAAGAAAAACGATAAAATAATATAACATTATTTTATCGTTTTTCTTACAGACATTAAATATAATTGATAAAGGTTAAAAGTAGGAGAAGTATAACCAACTTCATGGTGTCAATTTTAGATGTCTATGCGCGCGCATTGTAAAAATTCTCTCTCATCATTTTCTCCAAACGCGTCAAAAGAAGTAGGTATAACCTAAAAGAGGTTTATTTAAATTAACACATACATACCTGTCCCTTATGGGTATAGATAAAAAAACCTATATTTGTTTTATTTCTCAAATACCGGTACATAATACATAAGTAAATTAATATTAAAAGTTATAATATTATTAAACGTCGTAAGGATTATAGAAACGAATCTATATTTTTAAATAAAGCACGCGTCGAGCTTCCATAATTAACCCTGTTCTAGTTAATGGGAATTGAATAAGGATAAGGGTGCTTTTAGTTCATAGCCATCCAACGGGAAGGCATGATTTTCTACTAGTGGGTATGTAGAGTATGCAGAATTTAATGTATGCAATGCCTTTGAAGCAAACATGAATACTGATTGTAAGCTTCGCTGTCTCGTTGGCATTTACAAATGGAAATGGAATATGCGGTGGAAACATAGTTTGTATCAAGACATACCGCTCGCTCGCTTATAAATAAGAAACTTGCAAGGAGTGTTTTCAAAAAGATAGCGAGCGTATTAGCTGAAGTAACAACTTAAGTGCCAGAGATATCTAACCGAGCTGGAATACGGAATACTTTCCATTGATATAAGCATGAACGTTGTAAAGTATGTTATTTTGTTAGTGATGTTACAGTTATGAGCCGTTTGAGGGAATTTTTGTTGTTGAAATTGCTTACACAATTTCGACGAGTAACGAAATTTTTTAGTATTACTTAGTCGGTGAAAGTTTTGGCAACATATGCATAACGATTCAAGTAAACACATTTAATTAACTCAAAATTTACATAATTAACTCTAATTCTCTAACTAATAACTCAAAATAATTAATTAAAATTCAAGTAATGTAACATATTGTTAAAAAATCATAAAATAGCTTTGAAATAAAAAAATAAACATTGTTTTAAAATGTCTTAGATTACTGTAACAATGCGAATAATAATAAAATATATAAATCAAAATATGTATGGAATTAATATTGAAATACTAAAATAGATTACATTCGTAGCATAGATAAATAATTTAAAGGTGGTAAAACTATAGTTCAATCGTGGAGTTTCTACAACCACTCTTATAATTTGCCGTGAAGCAGGTCTTACGTTTCTGTTGAAGAGGTATTATTGTGGGATGCATTACAAGTGAGGCAACCATCATAATCCTCAGCATCTTGGTACGACCTCAAGTTATTGGGCTGCAGTGACCATAACATCAGATGGCCATATATATATTTAATTATTTAAAAGCTAAGTTCATCCTGTCGTTTTTGTGTGACTTTAAAAAACTTCACTCCTATCTTTCTATTTATGCAGTCCTTAACTACTTCTTAGTACAAAACTTGATAACGCAAGCAAAGTCTCGAGCAACAGCTAGTTAACGGATAAAATAATTTACAATATTTATGTTCAATTATCCACTCGGATGCTTGGTGATCTATGCCCCTCAGAGTGGAAGTGACTGGCCGTCACGTCCGAATGAAAAGCGTGAACGAGATAGTACGTTAGATATCTGGCATTTTCGCCGCACGCGACGGCATGGACAGCTGGTCATCTCGATCGATGCGTCGGAGGCCTTTATGAAAGCTTCAAGTTAATTTGTGAAATTTCTACGTAAGTTTATTGCCAAATAAGTTTCTATGCTAAATAAGTAAGGTCTAATGTGAGGTATTTCGACAAGTATGTCAAAAATATGCACGTATTAATTGACTGTTTTTATAACTTATGTTACTGTTATTATATTGAACTAAAATTAATATTATTGGATTGTATTGTATTATTTTAGTACAATATAATAATAGAAACAAAAGCGTAAAATAAAGCTAATTAATACGTGCGTATTTTTGACAAAATTATCAAAATACGTATTGGATAAAAAAATAATATCCGTGTAATATCTTAAGAAACATGTGTACTTTATATGTGTTATTTATATTATGAATGGCATTGAGAATTTTCCGTTTGGATAAAGGTTTAATTAGCTTATTCGATGTTTTATTGGTTAGTCATGGCTAAAATTAATTTGGTATTAATTAAACTTTACCTGCTATATTTTTTAAATTACTGTAACGCAAGTAAATATGGTAAAACCATTAGTGATTAAATTCTGGAGGCACCACAGCCATATTTATTTCTGTCTTATAACGATTGTTTAAACGTTACTGTACAGGGCGTGGTAAAGACACACGAAACGTTCCAACGTAGTTTTGAGGGGTGGTGACGCATTTGTGGCCGACCTCAGGTAGGACTTTAACTCTGTTTGGGGTTGATTACAGATGTGGAAATGACTACTTATCATCAGATGGGACGTATGCTCGTTTGCTACATCGATGCTATAAAATATGTTTTTTTTTTTAATTCACTCGTAAAATTTACCCAAAATTTCACGAAACAGAAAGTGGTCGTGGTCGGATAAATGAGATCTAACGGACCGTCCGGTCGTGACGTGAAGCGACGCGTGCGCATGCTACGTCTAAATTTACAGGTGCGCCGGCGCACGAAAACTATGATCTGTCCGCAGATAACCGCCTTTATTACCCAGTTAAGGGTTTTCGCTTCCACTCTCTCAGGGATTAGTTATAAAAGTAACAGTAAAAAATGAAGAAACTATTGCCATATTTATATATTTTTTATTGCATTACTTAAAATTAGGTATGGGCAAGCTTAATTCCTAGTGGCAATATTTACTACGCAACATGGGGATGGCGACAACCTTTTTTGTATTAGAAAATTAGCGAAGCAGCGTACAGGCCATCTCATATTAAGTTGTCACTACAGCCCATGAACACCCACATTTAACCTCAAACAAGACCGAAGTCCTATCTAAGATTGTCCACAAATGCGTCAACTCGCTGTGAATTCACCCGACACCCACGACATCTATGGTATAGTAATAATTGTATATACATAAAAGTTTAAACAATGTAAGGATAGTGAAAACAAGTATTATATACATAATACATTTAATACAAAAATATCTAATATGTGCATAATAAATATTTTTTTATTGTACATCGATATGCAAACAGTAACGTTTAACTTGATAATATAAACAATACAAAAGGCGGTCCTATCGCTACAAGCAATGTCTTCTAGACAAGGGTTAGGTTAGGGTGAGGAGTAAGTAGTAAAACGAGGTAGGGTGTACATACACATATACAAAATATATAAATAAAGAAGCAAGTACATAATAAATAGATATATATATTACAGTGGTCTGACAGATACGAGAATAGATAGACAAAGGGGAAGAGACTGAATAAGGATTGAAGTAGTGAGCCTTAATACATACGTACATAATATTATATACATTATATATCAACACGATATAACAGGCTATATAAAAAAAGTTAACATGACAGTTGACCTCAAATAACTTTCGAGCTTCCTTATTTTTATCTTTCCTTATAGTTAGTTATTTTGGATTAAGTTTATTCATAGAATGCATACAAATGGATCGTCAACTGAACCTTCAGGAACGTATGTCGTACTTCGGTCCTAAGTCTTACTTGGGGATATTTATTTAAAATATTTTTTCCTTTACTTTGCTATACGTCTGAATACAAACAATTGTTGCATGCTATACACACTCAATTCATAAACAAGCCTCTGTTCCTCACAGAGACATTTGCTTCCAAGGGAAATAGAGATCGAACGATCGAACAACTGTAGTAAAGTTGTAAGTGCCACTACGATTATACCATTCAGTCGTCACTTTAGATGTTCGTCGGCTGTAGTGACCACTTAACATTGAGTAGATGTCTATCTATCGTTATAAAAAGTTGACCGGTACCTAATCAGGTGTGCGTAAAGAATTGCGAAATTGACGCGTGCTCACTTTTTATAACAACCATAATAATATACAGTTAGGTGTCGACATTTTAATTAGGATTAAAAAGTAAAAGTTATGTGTCATAAAATCGAGACCTTGTTTCATATATCCATACAAAAAAAAAGCTGTTGTCTATAGTTTCAAAATAACTGCAATTTTAACATAATTATTTCTACCGTATTAAACAAAAAAAAACGCAAATAACATCTACAGAGCCCTCTCGGACTGAACTGGTACCCAAAGAAAAAAACACTTTTACAGGGAATAATATAGGGTTATTTTTACTTAGAAAACATGTAGAGTTCCTGTGGGAAAATCGAAAATTAGAAGGCGTATTTAGCTTCACAGCGATTTTCCTTGACGTAGATGGACATATATATACATTGATCCGCTCGCTCCTGAAACAACCGCAACCAAATGAGAGAGATGTTGCAAACTTTTGTCTTAAATATTTGAATCAAAACAAACAATTTGAAAATGGAACAAGATACGATATTTTTTTTCACGTTTTGTCATGAATTTTATTGGTGATGGAACCCATCGGAGTCTGTATGGAACAGCTCCGCTGATACTATAATTTATGGAAAACTCACGCTTGGTCAAAAATGTAACTATGACAAAATTGTGATTTTAAAATACAAAATACTTAACAAAAGTTTCTTAAACTGCTATGTCTATGGATTTCCTTATACGGTCCCAGATTAAAAAACTCCATATACTTCCATCTGCAGATGTGGTTATATGAACATCTACTGATTTAATCAAAGATTTTGGTTGCAACGTGTAAAAAACAAGATAAACGTAACAATGATCAAAAAAACCTCAATCGGTAACATAAAATCGTGGTCATTGATCGATCATTTCGGATGCAGAAGCACGAGCCAGTCGCGGACACTATGTCTGCGGTACGAACACCGCTATGAACGGTGACTATGTTGTTACCATGAAGTTGGGACTAACCCGGACTAAATATTTTTATTAATTATTGGATTTTTTGAAAGATTTAACTCACGTTTGTCACGTTAGGAGTGACACACTAGCGTTGAGTCCACACGATAGTGGCTCCCGTTCATGAACATCTTTAAACAACGTCAAATATAATTCAAGTCCTATCTGAGGTTGACCAGACGCGTTGCTACATCTGAGAACTAAGTTATCAGACTGTGTTCAAAAGTCCCTCCCTTACCACTAATTTCAAACTAGAACATAGCAACCCTTAACAATGTTTTTATAAGGCGGAAATAGGAGGGACGGAGTGCCTCCGGAGTCGAACCACAAAGAGTTTTATCATATCTATTAGTTTGCTTCTATCCATGCCGGTCTGACACGCAGAGGATTTTAGGTACGATTCCCGGCCGAGCAGACATTTAAAGGATGAATTTAGCTTCCTGTTCTGGGTCTGGGTGTTTGTGTATTCGTCTTTGTATGTGTCCAAGACTAATCCATGGTACATAATATGCTAGTGTGGAGTAGAAATTTACTATTTGAAAATTTGTGCATTTTTGAATCCGGCACGTAGTCAATAGTTTGGCGACCCTACACCAGACCGTGGATAATCGTACGAAGTCGAATAACCGTTGTAATCTCTTGCTACCGCGCTTACGAGACGTGTATTCGGTCGATTCTGTTCGTTTCAAGTTCACACAGCACTGCGTCTTAATCGACTACACATTGTTGTTTTTGCTATTTCACTACTTGTAATAGTATTAAGTGCAATGCATTTCTAATATGTACTAAGAACACAATATAGGTAATGTAGAAAATATACCGGCTAATATTATAACTAGCTATATTTTTATTGTATTGCTTAGAAAGCCGCATTGTTTTAGACATACATAGGTTGAGCTAAGTTTGGACGCATATAAAATTGCAAAAAAAAATAATTAGAATTAAATATTCTTTCTCTTGGAGAAACAGAAATCCCTCAGAATTAGTTTTTTTTATAAAATGCAAGTATATATTTCTATCAGTTATATTATTAAATATACCGCATAAGACAATAGTAAACACGATTGTACATGTATGATATAAAATGTAATAAATTCCGGTCCGTAAACTTCAAGATAGCGCTTTCTGCGCTCAAAGTCCCACACTAGGACTCCCTGTGTCATGGGTGCCATGAACACATACAAAGAAAATTACGCGAATAGCCACAGAACACAAATCTAAATTTAGATGGCTGCGTGGTCGGGAACGAAACCCGGAACCATCAGCGCTTCAAACCGGTATGGTTACAGCTGCGCCACGCGGGTCGCTAACATAAAACAACTGAATCATTATTTTCATTATTTTAATACCTATGACGACACATGTTAATAAAGAGTCGTTTATTTATAGAACCGAGCTGTTTTCCTTAAACGTCGATAATTGCGGTGGCCCGAATTGACTAAAACAATTATTCAACTCAAAGCTATGCTTTCGACAAATTGTTTAATGGCTCCTAATTGTCCAATTGCTCAACTTCCTTATTTGAATCTTTTCTTACAATAATTGTATT
The DNA here is from genome assembly GCA_018249415.1 of Phareas burnsi. Classification (NCBI taxonomy): domain Eukaryota; kingdom Metazoa; phylum Arthropoda; class Insecta; order Lepidoptera; family Hesperiidae; genus Phareas; species Phareas burnsi. The sequence continues at coordinate 4,529 of DWKL01002527.1, read as the reverse complement.
CTCTGGCAAACAATTCTTTGAGTTTCATAAATGTCTAGAAGGTCTTTAATGGTTCATACACTATATATTTGAATTTTATTACGTTCAATATTAATATTTTTGTACACGGAAAATGTCAATTCCAGAAGTTGTTTTTCAAATGCTATAAAATTCACTGTTATTTTGAAATTGCAAATTTGAATTAAATATTGAAACAGTAGACTTTAGAAATACGAATTAATTATATTCTATTTCATCAGTCTTTTGAGGTCCACTGCTGGATATAGGTCTCCTCGTTAGGAAATTATCCCTCCATCCACTCCAGCCATTCTAGCCCGTCCTGTGGCTTCGGAATTCGTCTTCTTCAAGTCATCAGTCCACCTTATCAATGGGTGATCTGTGCTACTTTTGCCCAGACGTGGTCATAATTCGAGAGTCATCCTTCCCCGACGAATTTCTTTCCATTCCCATTATAATTTATATAATATTGATCATCTATCTTGCATCAAAAGAATATAAAAAATAATAACTTTACCAATACATTTAATTATTGACATAATTTGTTTAACAATTTTTTATGTACGTAAATACCGATCGCATAGAATTATTTACTCATATGAACTATATGGTAAATACGTTTAATTAAAATCTATTAGTAAATTTAATCTTACTTAGTATTTAATGAGTGAAGTAAACGGCAAACTGCCGTTACATCAATATTAACGCGCCAATATTATTGTGTGTAATAAATGACGGTGTGTAATTTAATAGGTTGTAATTTATGATTTCTTTGCGCAGATTGAATGACTTATTAATATTATACTTGATTACATTCTGTAATATTCGATTTCCATGTCACGTATAATGAGTTGATTAACTTTCATATTAGATTGGTATAAATTTTATATTATTTTCATTTCTCGATAAAAGTTTACACACGTTCATTCCGTACGCTATTTGTATATCATACACGAGACACGCGGACATACATCGGTATTCATTTGTTTATTGTCGTTTCTACTCAAAGCCACCGAAGAATGGTAATCTCTCCGGGTGTATTACGCGCAAAGAACTACGATATGTAAGTGTTCAAGGGAAGATTGAATAGACATTGTAGTAGATTCATTACCTTTTAACACAACTTATTATTAGTATAGTAGTAATACATTATTAGTACTTTATAACACAACTGCTAAGTAGTGATATACTCAAGCTTGTTAAAAGTTACATTTCTTAAAAAGATTGCAGATTACTGTATCAAAGAAAATTATTATGTAATAATGAAATTAAAACATGTATCGAACTTGTATAAAGAAACTAAAACTAAGTGACGACACTGGTGTTACTCCAAATTACCCCTATTTACCCCAAAAACTACTGCCCTCTTTAGGCGTGCCAGTGGAATGAGACGGATTTATTTTTGTGTTAACCTACGTTGCCGTCCTTAACCTATAATGCTGTTGCATAAAACGACCACTTCTCGAGACATGGCCAAGAAACTAGTGTAATTTTTAGACATGGTCATATGCAAGAGTTTGTGATCAAAAATGTATCAAAAATAGGTCTATTTGAGCACTTTCAAATAGCGAAACCTTTATTCGTTACTGATTATGAAAACCTCAAAATGTTGACATTTAGCTAGATGTTGAATGATGGCATTTTAGCTTATGGACAACAGTATGGGAGAATTTACAAATTGTCAGTTACAATATTTCGTTTTCAAATCTATTGCTGGTTCGGAACACGACCTCAACTGAAAAATGAGAATGTTCTATTTGATTGTCACGTATTAATCTATTTTAAAATATTGTTTGTTTCAACATATGTTTTTCTTTTTAGCAAAGATACACCTACTAAATCGTTTCTTTTTAGCAAAGATACACCGACTAAACCGTTTGTTTTTAGCAAAGATACACCGACTAAACCGTTTCTTTTTAGCAAAGATACACCGACTAAACCGTTTCTTTTTAGCAAAGATACACCGACTAAACCGTTTCTTTTTAACAAAGATACACCGACTAAACCGTTTCTTTTTAGCAAAGATACACCGACTAAAATACAGCTAGAAAATATCTCGATACTCGCGTGCCAGTGCGCGGCCGCGGAAAGAGATATTAGGAAAACGTGCGCGAAACACCGGAACGGAATCGGTGCGCCGGATGCATTTCAAATGTATGCGTGATGTAGTAAAACATTTATTTCTTGCTTAGATTTCTATACACTTCTGAGAATTATATCTGGTTAATTAATTTAAACTTAAATTTTTTTCTATGTTCGAATAGTAGCCAACGAGCGCGCAGGCCACCTGATGTTAAGTGGTCACTGCAGCCCATGGACACCTAAATTTAACCTCAAACAAAACTGAAGTTCTGTCTGAGATTGTATATAGATGCGTCACTACTTCTGAGGACTAAGATAGTCGCCTCTCTGTAAGCGTGCCCGGCAACCGCATCTCTCCAACTGAAACACAAAAACTGTTTCACGGCGGATTATGAGGGCGGCGGTGGTACTTGGGCTCTGCTCCTCTTCAAGTTAAAACCCGGCAATCGCTTAGATTTTTAGAAATTATATCATGCATTTTCATCATTATCAATCCATTGACGTCCAACTGCTGGGCTCGGATCTCTTCTCAGAGAAGGGTTAGGCCATAGTCCACCACGCTGACAGATGTGTCGGCTTCCTCACCATGTTTTCCCTCTCCGTTAAAGCAATTGATAATTAATTTGAAATACGCACGTAACTTCTAAAAATTTGAAGTGCCTGCGGGATTCGAACTCCGGACATCCAGCGTGAGAGGCCGGAATCCTAACCACTAGGATATCAGTGCTTATATATAATAAAGAATACGGATAGATAACACAGTAAAAGAAAACTCAATAAAATATTAATCGATAAAACATTTGTATCGGTAGAAAAAAATCATTGCGTTCTAGTTTTTAAACAACTTCATAAAAGGAAATGCTATAACAATTGACTGTTACAGCGTCAAGAATTAATTTTTAATGTAACATTAGTCGATATTGTGTTTAGAACTGACGCAGAGATAGCGTTGTGTTTGAAAAGGTCACTCAGATTGCAAATATTCGGCCCATTGTCAGTCCACCGCCCGTTACGAACACGTTCGCGTTTAAATGAAAAACTTTCTCTCATGTCACGTAGGGTTGCCAACCGTTACCTATTTTTATTCATCATCAAACTCATTAATGTCCCACTGCTGGGTACGATGTTTTTATTCTCTCAGATATTTTTATTCATCATCAAACTCATTAATGTCCCACTGCAGGGTACGATATTTTTATTCTTTCAGATATTTTTATTCTACATCAAACGTATGCCCCACTGTAGGGCACGGGTCTACGCCCAGAATGAGAAGGGTCAGGACTTATAGCTGGCCAAGTGCGGATTGGTAGATTTCAAATTATAAAGGACTCTTAGCTGTGTAGGTTTTCTCACAATATTTTTCTTCACCGTGAAAGTTAGTGATAATAAATTTCTAATAAACACATCACGAAACAAACAAACAAACAAACACAACTTCGAAAAATCAGAGATCGTGCAGGATTCGAACCCCAAACCTTCAGTGTCAGAGGCCGGAATCTTAACCGCTAGGCTGGGCACCACTGCTTGAGGTTGCCTACTAGTTATCCTATATTTTTATTAACAACTCTAACATCTATTAAATACATATTTTTTTAATAGGTGTTGGAGTTATAGTTCGATCGGGGAGGTACCACCGCCTCACAAACAGCGCCGCCGTCACATTTTGCCGTAAAGCAATCGAGTTTCGGTCGGAGAAGTGTGGTTCTCGGGTACATTAAAAACCGTGGCTCTTAATAATAGTGACGCATCTACGTACGACCTCAGACAGGGCTTCAATCCTATTTGAGGTTAGATGTGGGTGCCCATGGGCTGCAGTGATCACTTAACGTCAGGTCGCCTGCAGGCTCGTTATCTCGCCACGAGCCACAAAGTCTTTCACCACCTTAATACCTATACACATCTATAAATATTTCTTTATTGGAGACCCTATTGGTAATGTTTCTAAATCTTAAGTGAGGGTAAGCATGTACTTAACGCGGTAATTGTCGGTCGAAATTATTTACGTAAGCAGTAGCGTAACTGACTCATTTTTGCTTTGTCATTGATTGGCAATTGAGATGTAGTGGTTTTTTGTTATTATTATTTATAACTTTCACGGGTCGCGTCTGTACACGGCATGATATGCAACGCTGTCAATTGATATTCGGAATTTGCTATTAACATGACACCTAATCTGAAATTCGATTTATTTTAAACATGTAACTAACTATATTATTTATTGAATTGCATTAAGATCGTTTTTGGATTTCTTAACAAGCTTTTATTAGGTCGACTTTTACACTCAAATGTTATAAATATTTAGCTAATTACAGATATGCTCCTTATAGTTTAGATACTAGGAAACTGAAATCAGTTACGACCACATTTTTTTACTTTTTAGTACAGTAGTTTTAAACACTTTATTTTTACTTAGACGACGCGTGGCGCAGCGATAACTACACCTGTCTGAC
>DWKL01002526.1:0-12609 GCA_018249415.1 Phareas burnsi | reverse complement strand
GCTATATGTGTGCCTGGCAACCGCACCTCTCCAACCGAAACACAACAACTGCTTCACGGCGGATTATGAGGGTGGCGCTGGTACTTTCCCAGACGAACGATTGTTCTACCACCTATTAATTACCTATAGGTGACCATCTTAGTCCTCAGAAGTAGTGACGCATTTTCGTACAACCTACGACGTATACGCAGTGACGTATATTAATCAAATAAGTATATTGGGACTCAATTATATCTTTTTTCGGATTGTTGCTGCTAATAATATGCTGTTTTTTCCTCGTTTTTTATTTCCAAGTCCAAACAAATCATCATTGAACTTCTAAATTCGTTATGAGATCTTTGATTGAATTACCAATTATATCATAATTACTGCGATATTTCTTTTCGAAAATCGCAATAATTGGATTGAAGATACCGATTCCAAAGTAGAAAATGAAAGAATGACAAATTACTCATCCCCAATCATATTGGCCATTTCGCTTTCATTTTGAAATCTCTGGGCTTACGATGATCTTTTAATGATCTGCTAATTTCAACTTTAAGTATAAAATTTGCTGTACTGTTTTTTTCCTTTTTTAGAATGAGTATCTTTCTTAAATGAAATAAATTATGTAAGATTATCCTTGTGAAACAGTGTTCACCATAACAGACAAGAGGGCTTCGGATTCAAAGCCAAGAAAACATATAAATAATTAATTTTGGTATTTACTTAACCTCTAAGGGTTTGCGTACTTGTCTCTGTGCGCCCCTGGTGCGTATAATACATGTAATCTTAAAATTGTCACTATCCACCACTTTTTTGAGGGCCAATGTTAGTTGATGTTAAGTGGTCATTGTAGCCTATACACCCACATATAACCTCAAACAGAATTGGAGTTCTGCCTGAAGTCGTATGTAGATGCGTCACTACTTCTGAGGATTAAGATGGTAGCCTCGCTGTAAGTGTTCGACAAACGCACCTCTCTCACCGAAACGCAGAAACTGCTTCACGGCGGATTATAAGGGTGACGGTGGTACTTCCCTGGACGAACTATAGTTCTATCCCCTATCTGATTGCTTCTCTAATTGTCACTTCTACTGGAACTGTACTCTCAGAATCCGACGGTTTCCTATTGTTTCCTACTTCAGGTCTTTCTTCAGGTCAATAGTCCACTTGATTGGAGGGTAACCTGTGCTCCTTTGCTTAGACGTGGCCGTTATCCGAAAACCCTTATTCCCCAATCTTGTAATAAACACAAATGTTTGTTTATACTTACAGTGATTGAAATCGTGTTAAAATTTGTAGATACATCGCTTAAGTCCAGTTTGATTAGGTTTATGTAGACGTATAACAATAACATACAAAATTTACCATAACATAACCTTCGTTGGAGCTTTCACCGCCAGCGTCTCTTTGGCTATTGACAATTATATCTAGAGCTTCTGTTATCTCTATTCCCGATACAAGGTTTGTATCTTTTTTTGCGCGACGTCTGTGAATATAAAATAATTATGTTGAATCTGCTACGGTCCAACCTATTGAGGGTTAATGAATCATGTGATAATAATATATGAAATATTTATATGTCTGACCATGTTTAGGTAGGTTGCGGTAGGTGGTAGAACAATTGTTCGTCTGAGGAAGTACCACCGTCATAATCCGCCGTAAAGCAGTTGTTGTTTTGGTTGGAAAGGTGCGGTTGCCAGGCACACATATAGCGAGGCGACCATCATAGTCCTCAGGAGTATTGACGCATTCATTTACAACCTCAAACGGAACTTCGTTTTCGTTTGAGGTTGAATGTGTGTCCATGGGCTGTGGTGACCACTTAACATCAGGTGGCCAGCATGCTCGTTTGCTACTTTACAAACATAATTTTTTTTTGTTTAACGTTTCTCAGTTGTAGCGAAACTACCGTGTATGCTATTGTGCACTTCACACGTACTCAACGTGTGAAGTGCGCGTAGCCCGCGGCTTGTGCACCTCATAATCGATCAACAAAATGTAGGAATGTCCGCGCGGTTGGTAATTGGATGGGTAACCGCTAGTGGCTCACATGCGTTTTTCCATGCTTCAGTGGGCACGTTAAGCTCGATAGCCAGCGGCAGCTCGTAAGATATTAGCTAATAACTGGATCGGATGTTACGATTATTTTCATGCTATTGCAGTCGGTAAAACTGGTCGTCGGCCTTATGGACAGTTTGGAAACATCCGACATGAGTCGGCCACTAATCCGTATCTTTGTCCACGAATCCTCATTGGAACAGCGTGGTCGAGTATATAGGTTTTCTCCAGTTGTGAAGAACCAACCCATGTTCAGTTCTTACTTTTAATATTTGTATACTAAAAAATAAATGCACATAATTCAGGTATTAAATTTTTAAAATGGAGAACATTCACTATCTCTGTATGACACGTTCTAATCGAAATTGGGTTTGTATTAACTATCTGAGTTATTACCTAGTGTAATTGTCTCTCCCTAGGTACCTTTCAAACCATATCAGGGTAGCTTAGTACTACTTATATAAGTTCAAATTAGGTGCGGTTGTGGTGCGTCCGGAGTCGAACAACGAAGGTTTCTACCATCATCTTTATGTTCTAAGAGTAGCAATCGAGTGTCCAGGCCGCTTGATGTTAAATAGTCACTGCAGGTTATGGACACCCACGTCCAACTCAAGATCGCCTCGAAGTGTTCCCGACAACCGTAACTTTCTAATCGAAATACTCAATTGTGAGGGCGGCGGTGACTCTCCGATCGAACTTTAGTGCTACCACCTATCAGACCTACCATCTATCTTGAATATTCATGTACGAATAGCACAGACAGTTCCAAACTTCAATTATATTTGAACAATTTGTCAATAACATCCATGTACACAACGAGAACGTCGCAGTGTGGCTGTCAAATGTGGGTAGATGATTAAATTTCCAAACTAATACGTAAACTTTAGTTAAAGTTAACTATTCCAAATTCAAGCTGGCGCAGCATTTTCAACTCGAGGGAGAACTAACGAACTGAAATAAATTACATACCTCGTTAACATTCGTAGATGCTAATACGATTGATCACTTGATTTATTTAAAAAGGGTAGTTTGGACAAATTTTTAAATTTTGCCTAAAAGAAAAAGTTTCTAAAGATATAATGCTATAACGCTACAACCCCTTTTATGTACTGCTGGGCATCTGGTCCGGTCTGGTCACAATTGAAGAAGGTTTGGGGCATGCCTTACCACGCTGCTCCAATGCGGATTGATGGAAAAACGGATTGTGGCCAATCTGTGTTGGATGTTTTCAAACCGCTCACTAGGCCTCCAAAAAGGTTTAACGACTGTTATCCAATGATAACAACCGGGATCGATAGCTCAACTGACCCTCTGAAGGATAGAAGGGCGCGTGAAATTTACCTACTAGCGATCACCCATCCAACTCCAGGCCGCGACCGACGTTGTTTAACTTTGTAGATCAGTTACGGAGGCTTTGCAGATAGGATCATCGAACATCGCATGGCTATGCGCGTAATATTTCTTTCTTATACTTGAGAATATATATAAAATGGAATATACATATATATGGAATGGGTAAATGATTCGTTGATACGTTGGAGAAATTCGATATAAACTAGTAGTAATGGAAATTATCCTTGGAATTTGGCACGTATTCAAGGTGATAGAACTTTTTGTGAGTCGACTGCGGAGGCACCTTTGCTCTACATATTTGTACCTTATAATACTGACATTTTTTTAATTTATATTTCCAAGAATTAGTACAATGCAGTTAAACACAGTCTGTTACACAACCACAGTGTTTCTGCCGTGAATTGTTACACAATGTTTACACTGCGCTCAACTAATAAACTATAATAAATAAACTGACAACAGATGAGCTTAATATAAGTTTAATATTAATACATATAATATAATATTAACATTATTATATTAACTTAATCGATGTTAACAATAATTAGGACTTTAACATTTTCTACACTCATAGCCCCACACTGGGATACCCTGTGTCGTGGGTGCTATTGATACAAACGCAGACGTGTACCAAAGCATCCAGTCCTATGACAAAAATCTAAATTATTAATTAGAAGTCTGCTTGGCCGGAAGTCGAACTCGGACCCCTCTGGAAGTTAGACCGGTATGGTAAACGCCGCGCCATGTGATTCGTCTATCTAGTTTTTATATGCAACCTACTGTGATTTGGTTATTAGGGTGTGGTGAGTCAGAGATATTAATACAAGACTTTCTAACTTAGCCATCAGGACAACAATGTATCTGTGATCAACTTCATGTAGGATTTCTGTAATATTTTACCGATCAAAAGTTATCTCGTGTTGCTTTCGTTATGTAAAAAAGCCCGACTCGGACTTGGCAAGCCTTTTAGCTTATCACCTTTCTCATAAATGAGGTAGATGGTATGTACCGATAAATCACTGAGACGTGATTTATCAAAGTGACAATAGGGGCCTGTGTAGGTGAAGAGTGAACACCCCAAATTTGGCTTGGTTTATGCAATATCATTCAATTTAATTTTACTTTTTTTATGTTAAAAAGTAGCAAATAACTCGAAGGATACTATGTTAATTGGTCACAGCAAACCATGGATACCAACACCCAACTTCAAGAGGACTGAAGTCCTATTTGAGGTCCTACGTTTATTTGAGTCATATTCTAGATCCATACTACTCTTGAGGACCCAAATGATTGCCTCGCATGTAAGTGTACTCTACAACCACAACTGTCCAACCGAAATATAAGAATTGCTTCATGGCGGATTATGAGAGCGACGGTGGCATCTCCTTAGTCTAACTATAGCTCTACCACCTGTAATTTCATGCATCACTCTATACGTGTATAATTGAGTCGAGTCCTACAATATAAATTGAATCGAGAACATTTCTTAAAGCACACACTTTTTACTGTTATATGGTAGAGTTGAGACATTTTTAGTAGGTATATGAAACTGAAACCTAGCAATAATATAAATGTTAAACCTTATATTACAAATAAATTGACGGTAAAAAACCGACGAATAGAAAACGCACCTGAAATGGCGAATGTCGAACTGACAGCAATACCCAACTAGCGTGAACACTTGTCTAAACATGTCCGCACAGTCGTTCACCTTCGAACGCCACGCGCACTGCTGCAATATGACCTCACAGGGTTTTTTCAACTGTAAACAAATACGCAAAAAAAATCCAAGTTGATAAGTGAATAATGCAAAGATATATGCTTATTTATATTATTTTAGAAGAATAGTATACGTGTGTTAAAGCCATCTGATTTTAAGTGGTCAATACAGTCCATGGTCATCCATTTAACCTCAAGCAGTTCGGTGTTGAAGTTGTACTTTAGGCCGTAGATGCGTTACAATTTCTGGAGCCTTACGTGCCTTCCAAAGCACGGAAGCGTGCATGAAATGTTGCTACTACCGGTCACCCATCCAACTGATGACCGTACCCAAAGTTGCTTAACTTTGTAGATCGGTTGGGATCTACGCAAGCCACTGGGCTACGCGCGCCATGGATATTGCTTACTTAATCTTCATTTATTTAAAAACTTCAGGCATTCAGTAGTATTTAATTATTTTATATCACGGTAATATGAACTTTTGCGTTACAACATCAGCCATTTTGAATTTAGTAGGAGCGCGGTAGCAATTCGGTTTACAGCGGAGAGTGACCGCAACAGACAGCTGTAATAATCATCGCGAAATTACACTTTGACCCAATGCGTTTTGCGGGAAACTCTTGACACTGCCTTTATGTTTTGCGTGTTTCTGATTTATTATACCTAATAACATTTCCTGCAGAAATGTACGATAAAACCGTAAAACCCCAGAGCATAAAATACAGTAGAGATACTGGGCGTGACCCCGTCACTATTGTTAAGTACTATTTTATGCAGTTGCCCTCCGAGCTGTATATTGTAGTATATTACATAATATGTTAAATTAAATTAAACAAAAAAGGTTTAAAAAAATATAAATTAAATAAAAAGCTTCAGCCATAACATTTTAAGGTAATATTATCACGGAAATTATTCATTTTAATTATGTGACGGGTACTCACGATATACGGGTTTTTAATTGCCGATACCTCCGTCTAGTGCGTTTTTTCTTTTCAGTTTACCATATCACGACACACCGCACTAACTGTATCTTTACGCACCGAACTCTGCACTGTTTCTGGCTCGGACGGTACATAAAGCTTCATGCAAATAATTGGGCTTTGGGTAAGTTCCCGTAACGCTGGTGACATTGCCTCGTTGAATAGCTACGTTAATTCGGGGCGCTAGCTCTTTAGTCACTGGTGGAGTCAATCAAGAGCTTCCACTGATTATACAATTAATAAGTAATTTCAAATTTGTGATACAAATTTTGCACTTATGATCCTTGCCAATTTGTGATGGGTGGTAAAATATTTAAGGGCTTGATTCCGGTGGCACTATGAAGACAGGTGTGATGACGCCTGTTTCTGCCTTATAACGGCAGTTATAAACGCGGCTCTATTCTGGTTTGAAAGGTGTGGTAAGGACGAGACACTTTTATGAAGCTTCCAACTTAGACATCTGTAGCAATGCCTTTGTGGCCGACCTTAGGTAGGTCTACAATCCTGCTTGGGATTGATTACAGATGTCAGTGATCACATGTTCTTAATTGATCATTTTATACGCGTTAGAATATAGTCCGACCGTGTAGGTACCGACCGACCGCTTTTTTTATGTTTGACGAGTAGAAAATGAGCGTGCGAGCCACTTAACGTTGTGGTCATTGCAGCCCATAGGCAGCTCATAGACGCTTCGCTGCAAGTATACCCTACAATCACACCTCTCCAACCGTAACACAAGCGTTGTTTTACGGCAGGTTGTAAAGCCCGTGGTGGTATCTCCTCGGTCGAGCTACCTACCACCTATTTACTTTACAATTCCATTATAGCAGTGTGGTTATCGGCTATACTAACAGTGAGGCGACCATCTTAGTCCTCAGGAGTAGTAACGCATCTATAAACAACCCCAGGTACGACTTCAGCCCTGTTTAAGGTTAGATGTGGGTGTCCATGGGCTGCAGTGACCACTTAACGTCAGGTGCCCTGCGCGCACATTCTCTTCATGCCACTCTTATAATATAAAAAAATATCTATGTATATATATATGTATATTGTATATGTAATAAATAAATTTATAGTTTTGTATACTTTTTATCCGCCTTCTGCACTACTTCTTAAGCTATAGTGAAGTTTTTAATAAATAAATAAATGAATACCATTAAGCATAAAAAATATTATTTTAATTTGTGGTGATTTTGAAGATTTGATATATTTTTACTTATAAAGTTTTTTCGTTTTTATGTCGCAGGTATCATAACAAGGATTCACATGGGACCCCGTTTCTTAACCATAATGAATGGTTTCCTTGTTTATCTTGATTTATTCCCGATTCCGTATTCATAAGCGGTGATCGATTGGCAGTCCGGGAATAATTGAAGACTGTTTAGGTTCTTTTTTGCTTATGAAAGGTTTGTATCTGTAAGTAAATTGTTGTTTTGAATATCCCTAAAGAGTCTAGTCCGTATATTGAGAGAACACAATTTAAATATATTTTCATATGATATTGAATTAAGTATTCTCATTTGAGATACATATCTAAGTATACATTTCGTATAGGAAGAGGCCTCAATGTATTATAACTTGATAGCGGGGTTTTCGAAAATGTTTGCTCCTGACATACAAATATAATAAAGATTTTTCTTATTTTAGCATGTGTTATCACAATGTGTTACATGAAAATAAATAGTACTTCATGTATAAGTATATAAAAATACAGGTCGCTTTGTTGCTCCGGAGTTAAATGACAAAAATTGATCTCTTACATTAGTCCTGGCCGCATGTATCTTCGTCAGTTTGTCTGTATGTCATTTTATTCAAACACTTTATAGTGGAACCTGAGAAATACTTTCAATGAACATAGTTTAGTACATACATATGCCGTATAATTTGAGAGATGTGGGATATTATCGTTTATATGTAATTTTTTGGAAATACTTCATTCTACTCATTACTTGCTTTGAGTTATTATCACTAAGGTTCGTCTTGACCACATATCCTTTACTGTGCGTCGTTCGAATTCAAATTCAAATTTCTTTATTCGCTAGATTTAGGTACATAATAAAGGTTACAAAATAATAAAACATTTTTTTTATCCAATAAATCCTGCCTAGTGGCGTGCATATAATAAATTATTTATATATTAATTTAGTCATTTTTATTTATTTATTTCTTTAAATTTATACACATTTCATTAATTATAAACGGCACAGTGTTAATGTATTAAATTTACGTACGTTTTATTCATGGTCATACATTTGTTGTTTAAAAATTCACTCACTTTGTGTAACCGTTTTCATTCGGCATTTTTCAAATGCAATTCTAATTTAAATATATTATATTACAGCCCTACCTTAGCATTTCTATAGTTGAATTCCTCCACCCAAGGGTTGTCTGGCAGAGATCGCCGCTTTAGCGATAAGACCACCTTTTGTGTATGACTTAACATTTGTTGTGTTTCCTATTGTGGAGTTTTCATTGGTGTGCACAATAAAGTATATTGTATTTTATTGTATTGTATTGTATTCTTTAATAACAGATTTTAACTATAAATGGTGGGATATTAAAGAAACGCAAGCACATCATAATCATTGAACTACGTTTTAAAAATTAAGAATTAACATCACTTTTAGTGAGCACTAATATTTGTCAAAAGAGACCATTTAAATACCTATTGTAATATTTATACGAACGTAATTGACGTATCAATAACAAATGGATGTTGGGTCTAGTGATAAATTGACGAATAAAATATATACTGTCGTAAATGTAGACATTATGAGGTTGCTTAACAAAATAATTATGGTGCCATTTTTTCCTTTGTCACAATTTTTTTCGGACGATTTTGAGCACAAATCCAATATCCATTTGATTATAGACCAATGGTGGCCAAAATAATAATATCTAATAACAACACCTTCTACAATCATAATCTCTCACTAAGATTCCTGCGTCGTGGCCTTCATGAATACACACAAATACAAATACGCACACACGGACCCAGAATAGAATCCTCTGCCCGGGTATTAAATCCAGAACCCGCGCCATGGCAAACTAATATAACAACAGGTAAGGTAATAAGTTAAATAATGTAAAACTTTCAGGTAAGTTTATCCTAATAAGGACTCTCAATAACAAGCAAGCATAACACGAAATAGTAATGCGGACCTTCAACCACATCGGCCTCAAGTTGCGAACTCGTTGAAACTTTACTACAAATCTATCGAAACGGACGTTTAATGAAAGAGGGTTCTTATCAATCTTGTCGCGAATTTCCGTGAGTGAGGAAATTGTAACTTTAGCTAATTTGTTACATGAGAGGGTGTTTTTATCAAAAATTGGATCGCTATAAGATACTTTAATTTTCATATTCTCACTGTAATAGTAATAGAATATAATACAAACAAGGAGACAGTTGCTACACCAACCATCCAGCACAAGCTGATAGATATCCACTAGTAACAGAGGTCTATCCTGGAGAATAGGAGCGTCACAGTAACGCGAGTAACATCGCAGCAAGACGTTTCTGCTCCTTTATTTGGTCTTTTAATATTCTTTGACTTTGCTTTCTGACTCATTCTCAGAAGAGACCTGCGTCCAGTTATAGAGAAATGGATTGATAATGATAATAATGATGATTAAACACAGAATTTTGGGAGGTGGTAGAACGCTGTCCTCATAATCCGCCGTGAAGGTCTTTCTTCGGTTGTTTGTGTGGTTGCCGTGTACACTTATCTCAGGTCATACGGAGATGCGTCACTACTCCTGCGTACATAGAAGGTGGCCTCGCTTGTAAGTGTGAAGGGCCGACGATCGGACCAGGCCGAGGGAGAGAGGCCCATGTCCAGCAGAGGGTTAATTTAAGCTGAAGACAGTATCCCTACATGTGATATAAATAGGTATAATAATTCAAGCAACAATATTCTACTTTCATACAAAACAAACATAAATTATTATCTTTGATTCACATTTTCTTTGTTGCTTTGTTATTGAGCCTCTGTGTTACAAATTTAGACGCGGGTTTATATCTCACAAATTGGTTTATTCCAGTTTAGTCCGCTGTTACGTCAGAGATCTTAATTCTCTATATTTGGAACATTGCAGGCTTTTGAAGTAAAAATATTATTAGAATTCGTTTAGTAGTAAAAGGGTATAACAGATGTTAATTGGTCCCTGACGCCCATGGAAACCGGATACTGATTCCAAATAGGACAGGACCCCTACATAGCTGTAACCCTTCTTTACGTCCCACTGCTATGGACGGATCTTTTCACAACAGGTGGCCTGGAGAACACTCCACCTCGCTACTCTTCTGCGGGTTGGAGGAGATACGGGTTAGTGTCTCCCTTCTTGATTGTTTTTAATCTGCCGACAAAGCTTCGAATAAGATTTAATGATTTCTATCCGATGATATCAATCGGGACCTACAGGTTAACATGCCTTTGCAAGTCGGTTACGAACTCTGCATGGCGACGAGGGAGGGGGGGGGGGATACGCGCGCTAATCCTAACCTAATCCTACCTGACGTCGATCAAAGATGCATTGCAGTTCCTAAGGACTTTGTTGGAATCTATACATTTAATAGAAAACTTGGCTGACTGACTGTTTTGTCATCTCAGACTCTAAATTACTGAAGCTAGAAATAAGAAATTTGATAATGGGCTCCTTTTATAAAGTAAGCATATACATGAGGAATTTTCAGAAATTTCCTCTCTATCGAGATAAAATATGGATGAAAATTTGTATGAATGTTCGTCGGTAACCACGCGATGGAAATCGCAGGCTAAAACTTGCCTTACCACACTCCTCCAACCCTAACACAGCAGTTTTACTCTTATAGTAGTGATGTGCCGAATTCAAACAATAAATAATTATATTATCTTCAATTTATTGTGTTGACTTTGAGTTGCTCCGCGAGGGTGGTTTGGTAACATCACATAAACAGTGTACCATTTAATAATAATAACCATTTTAAACCAATTGTTAGCGATCGTAGTCAATTTTCACTATTAATTTATTAATGTAAATCGCTTCGGTTAACATTATAATTTCAGCTTTGTTGAACCACGTCGTAATTTAGAGCAAAACGCAAACGTTACGGATGAATGAATTATAAATTATGCTTTAATCAGCCGTGCGGTTAACAAAACAACCGACATACTTATTTAGACCCTACGTACAAAAAATATAATAAACTTGATTTATTACATTAACGTTTCCTACACTCATAGCCCAATACTTGGAGTATGTTATGGGTGTTATGAACACACACTAATATCCACACTTAGAACCAAGTGTGAATTGCTCTATCAGCCACATGGTAGACGAATATGTTAATAACAACGCCGCGTCAGTCAAATTTAATACATGAACATATAAAAACTTTCTTGTTACATTGAAGGTCGCTAAGCTTTACAAATTTACAATTTACATTATAGTCAATTGTAAATTTAAAATATTTGATAGTTATCATAGCGTTCACGCGGTGAGCCTGCGGCTATTGAGAACTTTTCTGCGTATTCGAAATGAAATATCTCTCGTTATAACGGATAAGGAAAATATCGCGGCAAAATATCATATAGGTTTTATCTTCAGAGTTCGCCATGAAGTTCTCAAAAGAGTACGATGTATAGCAAACCGACGTTTCGGCTTTGGAGTAAACTCTTTTTCTTTTGGAGTAAATTCTAAGAATAAATCTATAGTTATCAGTGGAATTGCACTGGTTTGATGATAATGGTGAAATTTTATTAACCATTGTTTTAAGATAGTGTTTGGTCTTCTGTTGAAGCAAAATTCTGCCTTATATCAGCGTTGGGTACTGTTGTGTTTCGGTTTAAAAGGTGTAGTTAAGCACATATACTCATGACGTTCGAGATTAGTTCTCATTGGCAGCGAGGCATTGTTGCAAGTTCAAGTAGAGCTCTTGAATTCGGTGAGCAGGCGAGGTTTACAGCGAGGCGACTAACAAAGTCCTTAAGAGTAGTGACGCTTCTACCTACGCTCTCAGACAGAGCTTTGGCCTTGTTTAAGGTTAGATATGGTTGTCTATGGGTTGCATTGACCAGTTAATATTAAGTGGACTGTACGTTCATTTGCTACTTCTGTCAATTTAAAAATGTACAATAAATATCAAAAAAGAATATAGTATAAAAAGGCAAGGATAATTATTAAGTACAAATTTTAACACAGATTAGTAGAGCCTCAACATTCGACGGGTTTTGTACTTAAAAGTCTATATTTTTACCTGATCTAATAAAACATCATACGTAAAGCCGAGATCTTCCAAAATAAAATGCATCTTCTTTACAATAGCGTCGGGCTTGTAATCTTTATTTTTAATTTCCGAAAAACTTTTGTAGAATTCGTCTATTTGCCTCGAGTCGTATCCTCGTAATCGTCTAAAATAAGAATTTATTGTTAGTGCAAATGTTTATTTGTTTATTAGAAATTAAGATTTTATAAACTAAATATAATGTATGTATCGGTATGATGAATAATTTGATCACTTAGTAACATATTT
>DWKL01002525.1:0-12609 GCA_018249415.1 Phareas burnsi | reverse complement strand
CCTCGCTATATGTGTGCCTGGCAACCGCACCTCTCCAACCGAAACACAACAACTACTTTACGGCGGATTATGAGGGCAGCGGTGGTACTTCCCCAGACGAACGATTGTTCCACCACCTATTTATATATTACTAGTAATTACCAATAAATTGTATTACCATCGGTTCTCGATACGTGTGCTAAATTCCAAATTATTCGGACATTTAGAAGTGGTTGAAAATTGAATCGTTGTACACAGGTCAAACTAATAAAACTGTTAAAATATAGCTTCATTAACAAACACTTCAAACATTTATACTCTGTGAATAACTGCATTGAAAACGCAGATAAAATCTCAGGCGGCCGTAATCCAAATTATTCAAAATCTAGCGTAGCGTACCTCGAGGGTACAATACTGCATTCGTTGCACATTGGATCAGTTTTAACACGCTTTTCATTTCACCAGTGGAACGCATCAGATTGCGAAAGCGAACGCTTGCGAGCAGATAATAAATTTGGGATTACTGCGCTTCAGCGGCGACATCTAGTGGTCAATGTTGTGTTTGGTAAAATGTGATTTGTTAGCAGTGCAGTACGACACAACATAAAATTACATCGATGTATTATTTATTATATTTAGATTTATAACCTTGACGAATGTTCTTTATTAAATCATTTTATAATTTATTGCGTCTGTTTTTTTATGTGAATAGAGTAACAAACTGATATTAAATGGTCACTGCAGCCCATGGACACGTCTAACCTCCAACAGTAATAGAGGTACTCTAGTAGAGGCGTTCCAACGTATTTCTCACCGCGCATCTCTCAGCAGTGCATCTGTGACCGACCTCAGATGAAAATTCAATGTTTATTGGAATTGATTAGAGATGTCCGTGGCGTCAGTGACCTTCGGGTGGAATGCATGGTCGTTTCTTACAACTATGGTAAAAAAAAAGTATTATCATATAAAATGTTTCCGTTAATACGAATGATGAAATATTATTTGAAATAATTAATTTGGATTACCACGGTTTTCGTATCGCCTACTATTGACCACAATACTGAGTGATGTGATTGAAACGTAGAATTGATACATCTTTTCAATAACTAGATTGTAAAATTATGTGTCATCATCAGCCTTTGTAAGTCCACTGTTGGGCATAGGCCTCCCTTAATAGGCGCTACTCAGATCGGTTCAGTGCTTTCTGCATCCAGCCCACTATCCTCTTCAGGTCATCAGCCCACCTAGTTGGGCGGCGCTCCCTATTCCTTTTGCCAAGACGTGGTCGCCACTAGAGGTCCTTTTGTGTAAAGTAAAAATTATACACTTACACTTTACACTTACACACTTACCATTAAGATTACACATATAAGACAGAATGTGCAATATATTTACGTGTCTATGAAATTAACACAAGGAAAATAGATCTCAACATCAATAAAGTTTTTAATACGTAGTAAAACTATAGTTCGACCAAAGGGTTACCATAGCCGCACTTATAATCCACCGTGAAGTAATTCTTGTGTTTCGGTTGGAGAGATGTGGTTGTCAGACACGATGAAGCGAGGCGACAATCTTAATCCTCAAGAGTGACGCATCTACCTCATCATCACCGTCATCGTCAACCCATTAATGTCCCACAGCTAGACACAGATCTCCACTCAAAATGAGAAGTAAACCCTCTCATAGGCCTATCCACTATGCTGGCCAAGTGCGGATTGGTAGACTTCACACACCTTTGAGAACTTTACAAAGAACTATCGGGAATGAGAAAACCCACGATGTTTTCCTTCACCGTTAAAGCAAGTAATAATTAATGCGCACAGTGGCTGCATTGACCACTTAACATCAGATAACCTGAACCCTCGTTTACTCTTCTAACAGTGAAAAAAGAAAGTTGCTTGGTTTTTGTATTTTTTAAATTAAGAAACGTTTCTAATATATAACTAAATATAGCTTACAAGAATGTTGATGAAATTTGCTATAGGACACTTTCTTATTTCATAACTTTAACTTCTATAGGAGATGTAAACCGCATATAGTGCAAAGTTCGGTGCGTAAAGATACAGTCAGTGTGGTGTGTAGTGTAGTACGAACTAGACGTAGGGCAGATAAATTAATCTACCACTAGTGCCTGTCAATAGTTTCTCCCCATTACCGCAGTTTCGCCGTGACCACGATCCATGCAACTGGGTCGATATATAGGCAATTGAAAAACAGCATATCGTGAGTACTCGTTACGTAATTAAAATGTATAATTTCCGCTTACTAATAATATTAGCTTAAAATCTTATTCTATAGGAGATACCATCTCTTCTATATGAGGGGAAATTGCAATTTTAATTGTGGTACAAAGTTTTGAAGGCCAGTGTAGTATACAGTTAATATAGCTTGTACCTTAAGCGGTTCGCCCGTCTTCACCACTAAATACCATCTTCGTCGTGTTTTCAGCTGTTACGGTAATAGAAGCTTTGTGGCGCTAAGTGGGACGTTTAGTGCCTACAGCTCAAAGAACAATTTTGTTGTCTCCAACGGTCGCAGAGTATGGAAATATGAGAATGGAAGTGTATTTGCCAGGGAAATTGCCAGCTACAAAGTGAAAAAATAAGAGATTTTTCTTGATGAGTTGAGATGGTTAATGGAGCTAGATTTTAAGAAATACCTAGGTATTTCTTCAAGGACGCATATTTTCTACTACCAATGCATAATAACCACATTCAAGACTATGAAGAATTATGATTTAATTATGATTTGATTATATATGAAGATATATTATCACAATATATTATATAAGTAACAATTATAGTCTAGTGGAAAGATTCCAAACTCACGTTGTGGGTCCTGGCTTCGAATCCCACACGCACCTCTGATTTGTCGAAGTTATATGCATATTAGAAATTACATGTCACTTGTTTTAACAGGGAAGGAACACACTGTAAGGAAAGCTACATACCTGAGAGTTCTCTGTAAGGTTCTTGAAGGTGTATGATATCTATCAATCTGCGATTGGCCAGCGTGGACTATGGGCTAAACTTTCTCATTATAAGAGGAGAGGAAAACATTGTGAGGAAACCTACACGTCTGAGAGATCTTTGTAATAGTTCTCGAAGGTGTGTGAAGTCTTAGGATTCGGAGTTAACCAGTGTGGTGGACTATGGCCTAACTCTTCTTATTATAAGAGGAGACCTGTGAGAGCAGCGACATAATAATGAGTCGATGATTATATGATAAAAATATCGTGTAGTGCTTGACAGCTGTCATTACACATGTGATAAATATTATTAAAAAGTAAATTCTTCATTATATTATCATAAAATATATATTCAAGGCTCTAAACCACTTGCCTAAGAACGTGTAAGGATAGCAGTTTCTGCGGCAAAATCCTCTACTTTATATCTTGTTTGAAGTTGCGTCGCTTGTCACACGTTCAACGAAGTTACATGTTACGAACTATCCCCGTAAAAGTTTCTTTGTGCCGCCAAGTGGGACGTTTAACGTCTGTCTTAAAATGCAACTGTCTCTAAAATAGGCCATCGAGCGAAGCACATTTGCGAAGACTGCGTTATGAATAAAGTGAGGGTTTAAGTTGAAGCGTGCGTACCACGTGACTTGTTCACAGTGGAACAGATCTGCAATGTTAAGCAAAGTCTTTTAATAGGTGGCCTTTTAATATAATAGGTGGTAGAACAATCGTTCGTCTGAGGAAGTACCACCGTAGTATATTTTATAAAAGAATCGTTTTTTAGAATTCGATAATAGAAACAAAGAGTATAACTCTGTGTTTCAACATTTCGTATCAGAGCAACCTATATCTTACTAATATAAATATAATACAGATACTGATTTCACACTAAAAGCCAAACATTGAGTATTAAATAAAAATAGGATTTATTATAAATATTTTTTTATATGTTATGAAAACATTGAAATCTGTTATCGAACCCGGATAGGACAGAAAACTCACATTAAGTGCCAACTGTTCCTAAGCTGGGACGTGTTTTACTAATTTACCTTACTACCTTCAAACCTGAACACAAAAACCGTTATAAGGTAGAATCAATGTGGCGGTTTTACCACCTTACGCCGAATACTCGATACTCACTTACTATCGATTACTATATACGAATTACTATATTTGATTACGAACGATATACTCACTTATATCGTTCAAATATTTATGTTTAGTATGCCACATTCGTTAACATCTTCATCATCATCAACTATGAATGTGCCACTGGGGGGCACAGTTCTCCTCTCAGAAAGAGAAGGTTAGACCATAGTCCACCACGCGAATTGTAAGACTTCATACAACTTCGAGAAACAACCTTTCTTTAGAAAGAACTCTCAGATGTGGAATTTTCGTGCGGGATTTGAAGCCCGGACTCCCAACGTGAAATACCGGTATCTTAACCATAAGACTCTCAATGCATTCGCTGTACTAAAGTTTATTTGTATTGTGTTTTATTTAAAATCTAGAGGACAATAAGGTTTGTTGTGCTGGAAGTTTTATTAAGTTGGGAACACAGTTTTATGCTCATGAAGTATTCATCAGGCTGCTTTACATGCAGTATTTTTGGCGGCGGTGTCAAATGCAGTTACACCCTTTCCGGCTATGAAAACAATTTACATCGACACGAATTTTACTTAAAGTTTGCTACTCAAAGCTTTATTATTTTGATAATTCCTGGCTTAATAACATATGAATAGCACGTCGATTATTTTATGTTACTTGCTTTAACTTTTAAGCAATTTTTAACTAAAATAAAATTTAATTAACACTTTGACGTATGATTTTTGTAATAGAAATAAATTATTATTTGTTTAAACGGGCAAGGAAAGCATCGAAAAATTAACTTACATGACTGAGAGGTCTCCATAAGATTCTCGAAAGTGTGTGAATTCTACTATGACCATAGCCTACCTTATTCTGAGAGTAGATCAGTGCCCATCTATAGGACAGTAAGGGGTTGATTTAATGGCACTTATGTTATATAAAAAAAACCTAGTGATTAAAGTTGAGTACTAGATAATATCAGCTGAATAATATAATAATTTACATGTTAAATACAATTAAAATAAATAACGCTGTATCCCCTATGGTGTCCCCCGGCATTCCTTGTCATGGGTGCCATGGGCATACACTAACTAACACTAACCCCCATACCCAGAACGCATTTAAATTCGTCACTTAGGTATTGGCCTGGCCATAGATCGCAACCAGATCCTTTGACAGCTTTTGCGTGGCAGACCAAACTACACCATACGAGAATCGTCCGTCGGTATAAATAAATACAAATAAATTAACTTATTCCTTCATTCATTACTTCGTTCATTTGTTCTTACGTTCTTTCGTTCATATGTTCCGATTTTATGTTTGAAGAGTAGCAAACGAGCGTGCTGATCACCTAATGTTAAGTGGTCACTGCAGCCCATGGACAGCCACATTTAATCTCAAACAAAACAGAAGTTATCTCTGACGTATGTAGATGTGTTGCTACTCCTGAGGACTGATATGGCCACCTCACTGTAAATATACCCAGCAACCGCAAACCGTTTACAATTTTTATCGCATAAAAATGACGATTGCACGTGTTGTACGTTATCATGTCATTCCCTGGTGTCAGGTCTCGTCCAGTGCCGCAAACATCAAATAAAGCTGTTTTGCTTACTTATCTCAATGTGAGGGGTCGCGCGAAGGGTGCATTAATGACCTACCTACTTTTCCACAGCAAACACTTGTACCTTCTGTGAGGTGTTTTACTTTCTTTTTGCGGGGCCTTAACAAGTTTTGTCTGTAATGTGTTTGGAGTAAAAACACACTTTGTAAAGTCAGTTTCCTTGAGGCTTGATTTATTTTTTATGGTTGACGCGTGCGTCGCGATATTTTGAACGCCTTTTAAGATATAAACTGATATTTTATTTGGTAGATATAAAATATTCTAAGTTCATTTATCGCTGTCACAACAATGACGTAAATACAAAAATGTCAAAATTGACATGTTGAATTGTTTATGTATTTACTTCCCGTCATTGAAGATCTGTTTACAGAAAAATATGTCAGAGTAGTCTTCAATAGAGATATGAAATTATATGACTTAAAATACGAGTGATATTTACAATACCATATTCATAAACATTTGTCCTGAAAAATTGCAAAAACGTAATTACGTCGTTGTTCTGTTGTATGTTCGATATTATTCAAGCGAATTTCAGCTTGCCGCGGACTAAGATGGTCGCCTCGCTGTAAGTGTGTCCGGCAACCGCACTTCTCCAACCGAAACACACAAACTGCTCCACGACGGATTACGAGGGCGGCGTCTTATTTCCCCGGATGAACTATAATTCTAATCTCAAAATTTCTTAGAATACAATACAATGTAACAAAACAAATGCGCTTGGGATCTCGTAAAGGTTTAGATAGATATATTTTTCATCTACCATTAAAGTAGCGAATGAGTATACAGCCCATCTTAGTTAGTGGTCATTACTGCCCATTATCATCAACCAGAAATAGGATTGCAGTGTTACCTAAGGTCGGCCATAGATGGGTTGCTAACCTGAGGTTTAAATTGAAACGCCTCGTGTGAATATCTGTTTTACTACATTTTTCAAACCAAAAGAAAGCAGCAATTAACACTGATCGACACGCAGATGTGTTCCTAGCCGGGAATCGAACCAGAAACCCTCTGCGTGTCAGGCCTGTATTGTAACCGTTGCGCAATGCGCGTTGTCTAATACGCACATATATTTCGAAAAAATATATAGTTGAGTGCGGGATTGGAACCCGGGACTTAAAGCGTGACAGGCCGAGATCTAAAATATACTGTTACATACAATTCAATACATTATATACCTATTCAATACATTACAATTAGACCTTACGAATGGTAAATTAGTGAGAATGATATACATCCTAGCTAAGCATTACCATGTCTCTCGCTCCCAATGAACCCGACATAACCGACCAAAGGACATTTAGTCGCATTATAATCTCTCAGAGCGATCCAATTTGGCTCACAGGGATCGCAGTTGCAATGCATCGCTGAGTTACAGATTACGTAACTACATTAATTACGTGCTGCTTTAAGTGATATAATGTTAATTTAATTTGTATTCAAATAATAATAACGATTTCCGCAATTAGCCCCACGCTATGTTGCCCTGGGAATATGGACATATATAGATGGATCGTGAATGCCATACATACATACAAAGATACACAAATACATAGAGACAGAACAGAAATCTAAATTAATTATTTGCATGACTATCTGACCGGCAATCGACTCCGGAAACCTCTGCGTTTCAGACCAACACGGTTACTATTGAATGTATATCAAAATATTTTAAGATGGCGCTACTTGTATCTTTAAATATTATAAAAATACAAGTAGCGCCCTCTATATCTTTAGTGAGCTATGCGTCTGTCTCTATGTTTGTCTCTGTCTTTATGGTTTAATAAAAAAACTAAAAACATTAATTTCAATTAATAGTTACCGCTGTCCTACGCAGGTAGATCTGTTTAAAAATTAGAGATGTTACTCTAGAGGTATGTTTAATACTTTTATGATTTAACTAAGTATTATCCGCGATTTCCATTACGTTATCTGGTTCTCGATTGAAAATAAAATTTGAATCAGTTTCGAAAGTTAAGATAGACCATATACATCCATATAAATACCAAATCTGGTAAGCCGATTACGTTTTTTATTGCAATACTTTAACTCTGAAGGAAAATGACTTGAGGAAACCTGAGAGGCACAGATAAAAAACTAAACACATGTAATCCGCCATCGTAGTGTACTCACTTAGATAAAAGTAAGACCTTCACATGGTTAGGAACATAAATATTGTGTATTTACAGATTTCATGATCTTAGATAGGTAGAAAACAAAAAAGTTGTTGTGTGTTTACCGATTTCATAGATGGTAGTTCGGCCGGGGGGATTGTGAGGAGGGCGATAGTGTCGCCCTCTTCAAACATATTTATTACAACCGCTCCAAAAGTTATGTTTTTTCAATTATTTATTTTACTATAACAAATGTATTAACTTTAAATTTACGTTGCTGCGGGTGACGGTGTGCGTATGTTGAAAATTCACTCATTCTTCAGACGCTTTAAGAAGTTTATCATCAAATATCTTTAGCTTGCGATTCGTAATTAAAATGTATATCGCTTAAATAGTTTTTATATTATTAGACAGACTCCTTATTGTATCTCATTACTGTACACGAATCTGCTCTATAACTGGCGGAAGCCTGGACCATACTCCACCACGCTCATCCAACTGTGGATAAAATTAGGGCTTAGTGGCCAACCGGTGTCGAAAGAACTCCAAGTTCAACACCAGTTAAGTGACCACGATCCATGCAACTGGGTCGAAATATAGGCACTTAAAAACAGCATACCGTGAATACTCGTTACGTAATTAAACATATAAGAACTCCGACAAGGCTTAACAACTGCTACCCAATGATAACAAGGATTTCGAAGCACGGAAGCGCGCATGAAATCTTGCAAATAGCGGTCAATCATCACAGGCAATTATAAGATGAACTTTATATCATAAGGTACTTGCGTGCGAACCTAAATATAACTTTAATTGCATGATAGACGGTTGTTCTCAATAAATCCAACTAATTAATGTCCTTATTATAAATTCTCAAAGCGATCCAATTTAGGTCGGAGGATCGCAGTTGCAATTCAGCGCAGAGTTACACATTACTTAACGATATTAATTACCATGGCACAAAATGGTAATTAATATAGAGGGCGCTCAAGCAAAGATTCTTGTTTTAATTTAAGAAAATTTTGAATAAAGTGAGATAGTTTGGATTTTATTGAGTCCTGTTTAAAGCAATGCCTTTATGCTGGATGTAAGTAAACTTATTATTACGAGAGCATTCTCTGAAACGATAGATAATTTTCTCGTTAAATAATGATATCTAATCATTATAGATATAAATATAAAATTTAACTCTTAAACAATTATTCATCTTTTACTCTTCGACTATTTTTATCCCAGAGAAGAATGTATCACGTTGCTGGTGTATTCTTCTCTGGGATAAAAGATAATTGAAATTGTTAGAGACTTAAGTTTTATATGTATCTACATTTATTAGAAAAATGTAAGTATTTTTATTTATATGTTTCTGTTGTTATTATGTAGATTTTTTTATGGATTATTTTGCTTCATTTAGTTCAACTGTAGATTATCTCTCTTATATGTCTGCCGCACATTTTCATTGTCACCCAGGGTGGACTGGCAGAAAATTCCGCACGGCATTAAGTCCCGCCCTTTGTAATTGTTTGCTATATAGATATAAACAAATAAAAAATATTTATTGAGAAAATTATCCGAAGTCATACAATACTATATTAGTAACACCAAAAACATCAAAAGAAAATAAGAAGCCATACTTGAAAAACGTATAAAATTTCTTACGCGAGCACATTTTCCAAACACCCGTCTCAACAAGCTTTCGAGCCAAATCCAAACAGAGTTTCAAGATAATAATATCAATTACGTCCACATTCTAAGGACGACCGCTTGCAAAACGGCTGCGGATGCGGGCGACCGCAGCGCTCCCCCAGACGTTCCGAGCTATGCAAATGCCACGAGACCTGTACAATATGTATAAGATACAGATAGTAGAGTCCCTTAGGTATTAGTACCTACCTACCCGGTGAATTAGGCTAACTTATTTTTGGGTATTTTTGCGTCACTTCTTTCTAAATGATACTTATCCTGAAGCAGTGTAACTTATACGATTCTCAAATGTAACTATACGGAATCTTCTCTGAATAAAAATATTATAACCCAAGCGAGCTATGCAAGTATCACTAAACCTACATGTATAATATAGTATCGTCATCGTCATCAACCCATTAATGTCCCACTGCTTGGCATGGGTCTCCTCTCAGAATAAAAAGGATTAAGCTATAATCCACCACGCTGGCCAACTACGGATTGGCAGACTTGACACACCTTCGAGAATTTTACAAAAAACTCTCAGATGTGTAGGTTTCCTCACGATATTTTCCTTCTTCGTAAAAGCAAGTGATAAGTAATTTATAACACGCAAATAACTTTGTAAACTCTGAGGTACGTACCGGATTCTAATATTTGTGAGATTAGGGTATTCATAATTGCATTCATCTTGTATCTCTAACGCAGTTTCTCTAAAATCGGAATACCTTGTGTACTGAGAGTTGCTTCAATATCAACCGATTATTGTCCTACCAGTAGACAAAGGTTATCTCAGAATGAGAACTTTAGTGGAAAAATACAGTTTGTTAAGCTTCGTACACCTTTGAGAACTTTATGGAGAACTCTCAGGCATGTGGGTATTCTTAGAATATTCGCCTATGCCGTTAAGCAAACGATAATGAAATTGTAAAACGCATTTATTTCAAAAATTGGTTTGAACCCCGAAGGTAAAGTGAGTGTTCGAAAGTCGATCCACTAGGCTGTCATAGTTACAGATAGTAACTTAAAAACGTTCGAAAATTTAATAATTGTTTAAAATATTATGATATTTGTAATAAAAAATTTTAATGTACAAATATCAAAATATTATGATAATTTTGACTGATCATGACCCTGATCATTTTAACGATGTATTTTTGACCTCTTAACGGTTAGATATTACATTCATCAATATTCTTTCGTAACTTTTAAGTACACTAGAAAAGTAAATATAATATAAATAAATTAAATTAATGTTTAAAAACAAGTTGTTTCTCATGTACTTAAATTAAAGTAGTTAATTTAAAATTTCGTTAGTTTCACCGCAAATTCTCGGTATAATGACTTAAATGGACATACCTCCCTGCATAAATATTTCATATTAGAAGGTGCTTATAATATAAATGTACTTGCTATTTTTGATGTCACAATATACATATATATTTCTTATTTTATGTTGAATTATTTATTTTCAAAAACCTTATCGCACGAGTAATAATATGCAAGTTATGAGTGATAATATTTGAAAGTTAACCAGTGTTACGAGTTATGGAACAATATAAAAAGTTCAAAGAAAATATCAATAAATTACGGAATTTTCACCGTGTAAATTTTACATTCGGCGGTTGCAGGAAGCCATTAGGTGGAATAACAAATTTATAATGCAAATACGATTACACCCGGAGTGCTGCTAATGCATCGCTATGCATTGGATACTGCACGAATTCCGAACGGTGGATAAATAAAATATACCCCTAGCGCCTTATGCCATCCTCCTTATGTTAAATTCTTTTCGCGGTAGAATCCGGAATATTTATGCAGTGTTGGACTGTGTACATAACTCTGCTATATATTACATTAAAGCTTTGCGTTTCGGTACAAAGTGCAATGGCACATGAGGCGTCCGAACTAAGTCCTCGGGGTATTACTGCTTCAATAGTCATGCCAAACGACAGAAGTAGCAAATAGACATACGGTCCAACCGACTATAAATGGCCACTGCTGCCAGCCTCTTAAGATAACAGTTCTAACTAAACATAGATTCGTTCCTACCTCTGAGGGCTAGGTTGGAATGCCCTCTACAAGTACACCAGTGTGTCTTACCACAACCCTCAAACCAGACCAAGTAAGGTACCATTGCACTTCGTTCGTACAAACGAGAAGTTCTGCTACCATTTTTTTCTATCTCTGTATTAGTGCACCTAGAAAATGATAAACATAGATTCTTTTAACCAGTGATGGTCAAACTATGGCCCGCGGGTCATTTCCGGCCCGTAAACAATCCATCCAAAGTAGTACCTAGTCAATAATAACATTACATATATCACTAAATAAAAATAAATCAAGTACAGGGTCTCTCCTCGCCTCCTCGCCTCTCGCGATAAGTAGTTATGTGATGAAACCTGTGATAATTCGATAAATATTTATAATTCTGAAAATAAAAATATTTTTATCTCAATAAATGACTACAGTTAAAAATTCGAAAACGTTGCGCCGTATGAATTATTTTTGTAAATATTGGCCCGCGGAGGAAAACTTTGGCCATCCCTGCTATAGACCATTCGCACACCGCGTTCTCCACCTCCAAAAGTCCAATGAGCCAGTCGCTCCAAACAGAAGCCAAAATGTTTAGATTTCACTTTCTATTGTTTCCGCGGATATTGTTCGTTTTGCGGCATAAGCAATTAAATCTCTCTGTTTATGTAGGTCTGTTTGGTTTTTGTTACGTTCATGTTTTGTTTTCGCGGCATATTTTTGTTACGAGTCTCCGAAAGCATAATTAATTGCTCCTAAAATTAATATTCATCAGTCCAATCGCAATACTTTAATTAGATAGGTGATCCGTTTGAACTACTTCAGTCAATGTCATAAGCTTGAAGACTTACTATATTTTGGATATAAAATAATAATATAAAATCTTACTTCTTATAAATGGATTGTGGCTTATAAAATTTGACATAGGACCATATGACGGTATCCAGCCAAGTATATGAATAAAGATTGAAAGAAAATATTAAAATCTTTTTTATCATATTTATATTTACTCAGTTTGAATATGTAGTCAAAGCAGTGACAGCCTAGTGGTTAAGATTCCGGCCTCTCAAGCTGAGTGGCCGGGGTTCAAACCCCGCACGCACCTCTAATTTTTCGAAGTTATGTGC
>DWKL01002524.1:0-12610 GCA_018249415.1 Phareas burnsi | reverse complement strand
AATATTATTGCGATAGTAACAGATAAGCTTCCAGGTACTAATATAATAGAATAGAACAGAAGGGCGTTTATTCACGACTACTTGATGAGAGATAGTCATAGTACAGATGGGAATACACGATGACGATCTGCGTCGCGAAGTGGTTACCGTACTCGTCTGAGAGTTCCGGGTTCGATTCCCGGTCAGGCAGACAACTAAATTATGAATTAATATTACTGTTCTGGGTTTGGGTGTGTGTACTCGTCTTGTATGTATCTGTAGCATCCACGACACTGGGTATCTTAGTGTGGGGCTATGAGTATAGAAAGTGTTTCTTGAAAAAATCACAAAATCAACGAATCATCGAATCAACCTCAAACGGAACTTCGGTTTTGTTTGAGGTTGGATGTGGGTGTTCATAGGCTGTTCTGACCACTTCACATCAGGTGGCCTGCATGCTCGTTAGCTACTTTACAAATATTAAAAAAAAAAAAATGCAAACCCGATTCCAACACTAACATCAAATCGACTCTATCTCGGACACTGTCAAATGTTCCCGGTAAACGCACCTCTTCAACCGAAACACGAACTGCTTCACGGCAGATTACGAGGGCGGCGGTGGCACTTCTCCGAACGAGCTGCACTTCTATCACTTATCAAATGCTATGGAATGTGTGTCATAGGCCTATAACGTTCATCGTGTTCCCATCCTTTACCTTTACATCCGTAGTCGTGTACAAAGGCCTAGGAGGAAGATAGAGTTGAAATTGAGTACGATTAAGTATTCTTGGTTATCTAAATCTACAAACAAATAACATATCAATGATACAGGAAAACATTGTCTAAAACATATGTTTAAAGTTCACATATTCACTTAATATCTTTTGGATTCCACCTCACCAATTTAGTAAGAGTAAGAGATAAGAGTAAGTTAGTAAGAGATCAGATAACTTGACAGCACTAGAGTTTTGTTTATGATAACTAGAGAAAATCGCGGTTGTTCGTTGGGGGCGTTTTGGAAGGCGGGTACACTTCGGTCGCCTTCCCTCTCCCCTCGGCGGGAAGGCGCCCCCCTCCCCCCCCCCCCCCCCCCGTATCGAACCCCGCGGTCGCCTGATTAGCGCGAGTACCGATCGCATGTCCGATAGTTAGAATTAAATTTGAGTTGTTTTATCTTAATTCTTTTCTTGGACATTTTCTTGTGTGTAATATTGTATATTTATTTTTATATTGTCATTTAAAAATATTAGTCTGTCACGAGATATTTTATTATTGATACCAGTCTCATATTGTATAAGAACTGGATATAAATAAATGTTTATATCGCCCTTTATACCTCATTTACATATCAGTAGTAATTAGTTATCCATTTGAATAATAATGGAAATATATTTAAGACAGGATCGGTAAATAAATATATGACGGTCAAAAAATTCATACTCCTGTACGGCCATTGCATACCGTACTAGCGTGATTGTGACGTCAGTACGAGGTGCCAAGTTAAGTTGACCTGGTTGTAAATAGTTAATTAAAAAAATACTTGTAACGTTAGCTGTAAGGGTCCCTTTAGAACCTCCGTTCCGAGTGTGACAAACGGGACTAGCAAGTTATCTGAATATCTACCTTGTATCGAATTTAAGAATGTCACTTGCTGAGTACAATCCATAAGATATTGCATGCATAAACATTTATTTGCTAGGATTTGAGAATATTCTACCACATGAAATACGACACACACTTGCTAATTGCATTCAAACTAATTAAATTTTCTTGTTGAGACTATTCAACTATTTCTATAGATGAAAACATTATTATATCTCTTTGTCGTAAGGTAATTTGTCGTAAATAGGATAAAGGCCGCGCCAAACTTCATGACCGCTCTGAACAGTGTACGAGGCTGAACTTGCGTCATAACTAATAATTCGAAATTGCGGCTTTTGTGTTTTTTATCTCGCCTATATATTACTATACCGAACAAAAATACAAAAGAAGCGTTTCCTGCACTCATAACCCCATACTAGAAAACCCTGCGGCTTGGGGGCTATAGACGCAGGATAAGTATCCAAAACCCAGACCCAGAACAGAAATCTAAATTCGTCATTTAAGTCTGCCTGGCCGAGAACAGAATCCGGAGCCCTCTGCATGTCACACTGGTATAGATACCGATGCGCCACGCGGCTCGTCTAACAAGCGAGGGCCGAACAGAAATGACGCTATTTTAGATTACATTCTTTATTGAAGTAAATTATACACGTTGTGGAGCATGCCCGCTTCACTAATCCTTGCTCGACGATACCTGATGACATGTGCACAAGCGTATCCAAACGCGGTAAGCTTCAAAGTACCATAAAGTTTGACGTTGCTTACGATACCTTACCTAAAAATGACGTAAAGTAGGATTCAAGATAAAACTACTTCGCAACAATCCGCGACTAATTTCTGATGGTAGTTTTAAGTACAATTTATATAATACATTTAGGATGTTATCTTGCAAAGCAGTTTTATCTCAGCTTCATAACACGGATTTTTATAAATACACGACGGCTAACTAAGATATTAAGAGATCACGCAACGATAGTTGTCAGCAAATGCTAACTGCACAAGTTTTAATTTAAAACAGGTAACACATATTTCCACAGTGTACGGGTACCCTGGTTCACAAGTGGTCGGTGCTCGGGTGTTCACACGGACAAGATCAACACTCCAAGTGCCGTGACGAAGCCATTCTTCTTGCCAATGCGCAAACGTGACGTTGCGTAGACGCGCTGACGTCGAACGAAAAACTTCCATTCGCAAATAACTGCGTGTGCTTACACGACTGAAGTGAGAACTTCTATGGCGACTTGGATTATTTACTTGACTAGATACCACGCGGGTCCGCGAATGAGTTTACATGCCAATATGTCTATGGTCGGATGCGTACAAGCAATAACACTGGTTGCCAGGACTGTATTTGCCAATTTTTAAATGAGACATTTTAAAATAAGAACATGCTGCATCTTTTATTAAAAATACGATCATATTGCAATGAAAGTAGTCGATTTGCAAAATTTTTTTGTCCGGTTTTCCATCTAGTCGAGTAAATAATCAGCAATACAACTTTTTGAAACAATAGATTTAAACACTCATTCACTTAACATAATAATTATTGCGTAACAGTGGCAATAATAAAACTAAGTACCCTTCGACGCAGTACTGAAAATCATCTGACTGATCTTCCACACTCGGGTATCTCTCACGCGGCAACCTGTGTTTATCCGAGCACTTCACCGAGCGAGACTTATCAGATATATTGGTTGCTCAGAAAGTGTCCGATACGCCTCTAGAAGTTAACACTTCACAAATGTAAATGTAAGCTCACAACACAGAAGCAACAAGTAAAAATTCATAACTTTTGAGCTACAGTAAGCTGAATGAAAATTTTCCATTGCATTTGCGGGTTGCCAATTAAAATCACATCCACGTAAAGCGCCACAAATGCTGTAAGAAGCTTGGCCGTGTGGGGTGTTGCCAAATTAAAAAACAGAGCGTCGACGCAACTGCCACCTGGCGGTAGTACGCACCCAGTTTAATGCCAACTTTAGTGACGCTGCGGCTGCGTCGGCCCTGCTCAGAGGCCTCGGAGGCCTCGCAGGCCCCGGCCCCGGTTTTGCTCGGCGCGGATGGCGACCGACCGCCCCGCGAAGTCGACCTAACCCTATTACTACTTCCTCTATTCAACGGCAAACCTACAGAACAAATGTTGCCACACTAAAAAATTGGCAGAGAATTGGCTCGGGGTTTTTTTAGAGATACAAATCGCATGTGTGCATTTTGAAAATATAAATTAAATTAATTTTAATTACATGTATCAATCATGATTGTATTATAAAGGAAGCCGAAGGAAATTCAAATTAAAAAGTTTTTCGAAGAAAAATAAATCAAAAAGTAATTTTGAAAACAGAGCCAAATTCTCAATAAACAGCCAATGGTCGGGGTACAGGCATCAGGCAGGATAACAACAATTATAAATATAGAAATTATTTTTAAATCTATAATTATTACACAGATTAAATTAACCAATCAGAACTATCTAAGTTCTACACATATAAACGGAATAATTATAGAAGAAATTTTGGAAAATACAAAACAAATATAATTTTAAAAGTCCAATCGAGTTTTATTACTACAACTTATTTTTGTGGATACTCCCCCTTAAATACAATGAGCAGAACTTATGTTTTTAAGAAACACTCTAGGAACGTTTGGCTAACATTTTAGATTACTATTTATTTATTAAAGTAATGTAAGTAATCTAGCAATACTTTGATAAAATGTTGGCGGTCTGGTCCACACAAGACACTAACTTTTGGGTTGTTTTATATATTTTAACTTTAGGGCTGTATAAACGTAAAAAACCTTGCTTGGCACCAATATTTGACGCTACCTATGACGTTTATGCGGTTATTTATACGGTTTATTTATGCAGTATTAATTTCATTTTTACCTTTGATCATGGATTTTTAATTATTGTTACTTTCGAGCAATTTTGTTACAAAATATTTGGTGCTGATAAATGCTCCAATTTAGTTGAAATATTGTAGTAAAAATGTTTATTCCACTATTTATTCTACTGCTTCCAGTTGGGCTTATTGCTTATCCCTATTAGGAGTAACACCTTATGAGTAATAAGTGATTTTTCAGTTAAAACGCTACATAATTTTATACAAAACATGTAGAGTTCAGCTTTTGGCTGATTTTATACAAACATTATCTGTATAAATGTAACATATCTATTTTAAATATATGAAGTTATTTATTTCTGATGTATTAAATTATCTATATATTTAATAATAAAATAATGCCAAGTGGCAGACATTACCACATATCTTTAGCCCATTGTATTTTTTATAGTAAAGATTAGGTTTTGTTTCTAAAGTGTTATGGCAAACGTTAGTTCAGATCGAATATTTATTCGAGTAAGAACTAAAAACTTTAATGCAATATTAATTCGTTCAAAATAAAAGCAGATAGTTTTTCGAAATACTCCGAGATTAACTGAAAAACTTAGTTTGTCTAAAGCCGCCTTTGTTTCGTAATAAGAGGAGCTATTAACGAATTGAGATTTAAGATGTTTCTACCTGTAAGTTTTGGGAATTTAGAGGAACGTCGGAAATAAATTATTCGGTTGCGAATAGAAATCTCGAATCTACTATAGTTCTAATAAAAGGTAAAGGTAATAGGAAAGGAAACAGGAATGATTGAGATTGCAAGCATCGAATCTGAGCCTACTTATAAATCTTTTCGCTGACTGGGCCAAGGGTGTCCTTAATTAGGGATGACTGGTTAGGAACGAGTAACTACAACTGATTGGTCCAATAATGGCCCCTCGGACCAGTCACCTCTTTTTAGACTAGGACTGACTGGTCAGGACCAGTTACCTAGAACTGAATGACTGGGGATGACTGAATAGGAGCTAGTAACTAGAGCTGACGACTAGAGGGTGTACCCAACAAGGAAGACTGGATAGCAGCGAGTAACTAGGCCTGACTGGTATTAGGGATTATCTAAGTAGGGATGACAGGTGTTTGTAAATAGAGATGACTGGCATAAGGGTATACCTAACTATTAATGGCTGATCGGGAGTAAGTGACTAAAAGAGGGAGGCAGTAAGTACAGGTGATTGGTCTAAAAGAGCTCCCGTGTCCTCGGACCAGTCACCTCTAGTTACAAGTAATTACGAAGGGGTGGTAGGTGGCTTAAGGGCAAGCATAAGCAACTTACCTTGCGGCTTGGCGGGGCGCGGGTGAGCGTCCCCATTGGGCAGATGGCGCGCGGGCGCGGGCGCCGGGTCGGCGGAGCGGGGCCGCCGCCGCGGCGACCGGAACGCGCCCTCGGACTTCGCCCCTGCGCGATACACCACATTTTTAGTAGTCGTGTAAGTATCATATGAATATACATCAACCTGATGTTAAGTAGTCGCTGCCGCCCACCAGTAACCAACTCAATATAGACCATGAGTCTTACCTAGGGTTCATAACACATGGTTTGTTACTCGTGAGAACATTATGAAGCACGTTCAGATGTGTACGTTTCGATGACTCTTGCACCGTCAATCAAATCGTGTATAACTTTTCATGCGCATATAACTTCAGATAATTAGAGGCGCAGACCAAAGATACGAACCCCGGACTTCCAGAACGAGCGCTCGAATTTAAAATCACTGAGCTGTCATTACTTATACAGATATATATTTATAAATATGTATACTAAGTGTACCGTGACCTCGAAACTGTAGATCCGATTTGACCCATTTCAGGGCACAAAATAAATATTTAGACAATCAATTTAGTAATTATGTAATTATGTATATCTAATTTTATTACATTGCTCATCTAAAAGAACAATTACGTAAGTACAAAAAATGTCAATATTGCCACGTTGAATTGTTGATGTCTTTAGTTCCCGACGTAGAAGATCTGTCTACAGAAAAATATCTCAGAATAGTTCCCAGAGTAGTTTTCAATAGAGACATGGATTGATATGACTAAAAACACAAGCGATATTTACAATACCAAACTTATTATAAACACTTCTCTTGAAAAATTGTAAAAACGTAATTATGTCGTTATTCTTTTATATGTGCGACATAATTACTAAATTTATGTACTTGTAAGGCTGTAGTCAAAAGTATACGACGTGTGGGTGCAACTATTTCTATGTCCTACTGCTGGTAACGGGTTTCTCCCGCAAGTGGTGAAGCCCTAGATTTCCACTACGCTGCCCCAACGGGAATTGGTGGAGATACGGCCAACCCATATCGGATCTCTATATTGCAGAAGTCCTAGAGCATACTTCATCACGCTGCTCCAGTGCGAAAGTGGAGATGTGTGTAGTGGCCAATCCATATCCGATAACCGCCCACAAAGCCTTCGATAAAATATGACTGGACCGAACTGGACCCTACGACTCCTGTCCGATAATAATATTGTCACTAAACAGTGGGTATGTTTTCTGAAATGATGATATTTTATATAATAATACATTGTGAGAAAATATTAATAATCGTGGAGGGGAACAGGGGTAACACCTTAAGAATAAG
Organism: Phareas burnsi; assembly: GCA_018249415.1. Classification (NCBI taxonomy): domain Eukaryota; kingdom Metazoa; phylum Arthropoda; class Insecta; order Lepidoptera; family Hesperiidae; genus Phareas; species Phareas burnsi. The sequence goes on along the minus strand of DWKL01002524.1, from coordinate 5,550 downwards.
CCCGTTCAAGAGGGTTTTAAGTCTCAAATGAAAATGAAAATGAAAATAAGGATATTTACATCCTTGAGTGTAAGTCAGGCAAAGAGTATTTCGAGACTCGAATACTCCCCCCTTCACCCCCATCTGAATGGTCCACATCGCCGTAGAGTATGAGAGGCCAAATAAAGGTAAAACGCCCTTAGATTGACGATGATAACAACCGAGACCGGCATTTTAGTGTACGCGGAAGAGTGCATGAAATGTATCTATTAGCCGTCACCCACCCATCTCGCGCACGACGTCGCTTAACTTTGTAGATCGGCTACGATCTGCATAAGCCGTGTGGCTAATATGGCGAATGTTTAAGGATTAGTCCGGGAACATAATTCAGAATGTTCGACACACCTAAGGGTCGCCTGATGTTTGTTATTAGTTTTATTTTACGTTGTATGTGTGTATAGTGTGTATGATGATTTCATGTACATATATTGAATTATTTTTATTATGTATGTATATAGTTTTGATAGATAATATATATTGTAGATCCATTATAAATTCATTTTTAATACTAATGTTCTTTTAAATATATGTCTAACATATTCTCAGCATGGCCTGGGGTAGACTGGTACAGAATGCCATTAAGTTCGCTCTTTGTAACCCTTACTTTAAGGTGTTTCAAAAATAATAAATAAATAAAAAAATAAGTAAAGAAATAAGGCAATAAATAAAGAAATAAGGCAATAAATAAACAAATAAGTAAATAAATATATAAATAAACAAATAAGTTAATAATTAAACAAGTAAGTAAATAATTAATTAAATAAGTAAATAAATAAATGTTAAGTTTATACAATTGTTAACTCACGAGACAACACAACTTGTGGGTCCGACAGGGCTGCGGCTACTGATTAGCGAGTAACACAATATGAATAACAGTCCAATAGTCCATTCGAAGGTTAGTGGCTACGAAACGCATACACCGGAACCATTCGGCCGCCATGTGGGTTCAAGTTTCACACGATCGGATTTCATGAACAATAAGTTGGGTAATTAATTCGGATAAACAAAGGAAAGTTAATAATTTGTATTAAGTGTGCTTTGTTTGATTGTTTTGAATCATTGTGAGATGGTGCATAATTTAATGTTATGGGCAATACGAATGTTTGAAGAAGAGTTAAGTTTTGATTTTGTATACAAAAATAGGTTTTAAATCAATTTGTTGCTCAGAAAAAGTATCTAAATACCAAAAATAAATGTTTTTTTTTTTGGTCAAATGGTCACTGCAGCCCATGGACCCCCATATCTAACCTCAAACAGGACAGGTCGTGTTTCAGATCGTATGCAGATGGGTTACTATTCCTGAGGACTAAGTTGGTTGTAAGTAAGGAAAACCACACCTCTCCAACTCCACTCACTCACACTCACGCAAGAATTGCTTTATGGCGAACGGTAAGAGCGGCAGTGGCGCCTTCCCCTTTGAACCCTTAGGTCTACCACCTAACAAAATCATGTTTATAGTTACCTTCTTGGGTAGCGCCTTCATCAAAGCTATGACCCTGAATCTTCTTGCGTTGCTTTTGTGGCGAGGTCTTATGAGGAGACCGCTCCAAAGCCTTCGTCTCCTGGAGTTTGGCATGGATGGACTGGTGCGGTGCCGAGCGGAACGACCTGAACTTCTTGGGGGAATGGTTCCTGGATTCCTTCCCATCCTTCTCATCGCGTGGCAGAGCCCTGGAAACAGATTTGCACAGTACACTTAGACTGTAAAAGCATTTTGGTTTAGGATCTGACTTAAGGTTATCGGGTTTTGGGCAAGGAAATTATCTTCTTCAGCACTTTCATCTAAATCTGTCTTTTATAGCTACGCTACATTTGCATAAAATGGCTTCACAATCGCAATCCAAGCCATTCTTTGCTTGCATCAGCCACTTTGCCAACTAACTTATAATGATAGTGTTGAAGCGGGTGACACCCAGTTCAAAGGACACAAATACAACAAATTGAATAGAAATATGAAATCTCTCCGTGAAATCTCTGTAAAATTTTTGGGACATTTTACGTCAAGAATGAAAGAAGTAACGATCGGACTTTCTCTATTAAATCTATTAAAGCGTGAATAAGGAATCTTTCTCTGTTATACCAAAATCAGTTGGAAGTATCTACTAGATGCATTTTCGAAGATAAAGATAAAAAGTTTGTGTATAAAATTAAGTGATTTTTCCAAGTCAAACTTAAATTCCCTTTATTCATCATGTACCTACTGGAGAGGATTAGAATTTTTGGTCCTTTGAGCCGGATAGTTCACCTGCCATCAAAATATCTAGTGCATCACTTACTTGTGACTGGTGGAAGCGAGTGATAGAGCTGACAGCGAGGACCGTCGGGAGACTTGGTACCAGAGCTCGATTTGCTTATTGTAAAGCTGAGTGATGTGTTCTGGAGCTAGTTCTGTTCCCCAGCCGCGGTACTGTCGAATTAATGGCAATTTTGAATATGACTTAAGCGTGATCGCGTCACACCATCTATCAAATCTATTCTGATTATGCATTTGACAGATAGTAGACTCAGCTCAGTTGCTAATTTATGCGTGAATATACTATAGGAACAAAATAAAGGGTTCTGTTGCAGTGATTTAGTATTCGTGGAGGACGTCAAAATTAATACATGTTTTTTGAACAAGTTTAACAATGTATTTTTATTTTAATTTTACAGCATGGAGAATCAGAACCTAACTTAATTATACGGGTTTGAATGAATCAATCATGATTAAATATTTACGTTGTTTCCTTGAACCACTAGCCAAAGTCTAGGGTAGTCTAAGTACAAACCACAGCCGGGCATCTGTCGATTGTGGTCGGTATTGGATGCTAAGTCGGTATTGACGGCTAGGTGTAGGGGCAGTGATGTAGGGTAATAGTGGTGGTGGGGCGCACACCTTGTACTCGCCGGCGCGCTTGCGCAGGTCCAGCACTTCCCGGTACCAGGAGTCGCCCTGCGCGAGCCCCAGCGGCTGCAGGCCGGCCTCGCGCAGCGTGTTGGCCGTGTCCTCCCCCGCGCTCGCCCCCGCGCCCACCCCAGCCCCCACGCCCGCCCCCGCTCCCGCACCCGCGCTCGCGCTCGCGCCCGCGCCCGCGCCCGCTTCCGCCTCCCCCACCAACCTCTCGCTCGCCTCCTCATTCGACTTCCCTTTCCCCCTGCATTTCGTAAATGTCCCTTTAGACGCCTCGTACACGTATTGAGAGAACGGTCTAAATTTCTTTTTGTACTCGCTTTTGTAACGTTTCCTATTATCTTTGGAACGATCCTCCCCGTTGTATATGAGGGCCGATAGCGCGCTACGGAACGTCGATTTTCTGGAAAATTCCATTTTTAATCTTAGACGGCTGGACGTTTGTCTTACGATGATATGCGGCAAAACAAGGAGCTCGCGCCGAGCCAGGTTAGTAAGGTAGTCATGCTTCAAATAATTGTTAAGCTCGCAATGGTGAGGTTAGGATGTAAGTCCTGGAAGAGTCTAGAAGGATCAGCCGCGGACGGCGTCGCGTTGCTAGACTGGTGTTCGATAGTGTTAGGTGAAACATCGACATACAATCTAACAAAAATCTGAATTAACGTTCACATCGACAAAAGTGCAGGACACATCGATATCAAAAAAGTATCTATTAGCTGTCATTCCGTACTAATATAGTCTGGTCTAATTCTACTCGGCCTAAGAACCGCCACCGTGAGGAGATTGAGATGTAAGCAAATACCAAAAACGAAATTTAGACTTGTTCTGCAGTACCCAGTAAGTTGTGTGAGAGAAAAGGAGGAGCAGAACAGCCGCGCAGGAAACTTTTACCAGAACCACTTTAGAACTTTATGGATTGCAGCAAATTAGAGTAGAAGCAAGATTAAAGATACCCGATTAAAGATTTGTCGCCGATACTTGTTTACAAATGTTAACTATATTACAAAAAACAAATTATATTATGGATATATTTAGAAAATACTGATGAGAATATATTGAAGGCTTATTTTTATTGCAAGTTTAGTTTTCCTACTTTATCTATTGTTAGCAGAAGAAAACTATTGGGATATTCCCGTTCCTGTCTCATATCTGGAGTAATCTGCTAATAGGTGGTAGATTTTAATAGGTGGTATATCTACAGTTCGTCTGGGGTGTTACTACCGTCGGTCTCATAATCCACGGTAAAGCAATTTTGTGTTTCGGTCGGAGCGAGGCTATCATCTCAGTTCTCATGCGTTGTAACGCATCTACGTACGGTCTTAGATAGGAATTCAACCCTATGAGATGAAATGTGGGTGTTCATTAGCTGCAATGACCACTTAACATCGGGTGATTTGCAGACTTGGTTGTTACTCTTCTAACATAAAAAAATCTGCTGTGTTTTGGTTTGGTTAGTGTGATAGAACAATACTTTTAGAAATTTGAACATACTCCTCAGTTCTCATCTGTGACCGTTTCAGAGCTCTGATTGTTTTCAAGTGGAATCTCTGTTCTATTTTGATTTGATTACAGATTTGCCTGCCCGTTTGCTGCTTCGATTATTTACATAAGAACTACTGTCAATCTTAAATTTACTCGTGTAAAAATCCTTTGTCAATAAACGAAGTATACAAGGTTTTGTTCGAATAACACGTACAGGACGGCCTTGATCGTAAATACATAATAAGACATTGTGTGAATGCGGCAATATAATTTGAAAACTAATTTAGATTTCAAGGCCGAGCTTAGGAATATGGTGGCAATGTTTTCATTAAAACTTATATGTATCTTGATTTTATATTTTTACATCAATACTTTACAGATGTGTTACTTAATCTGACTAGAAGACTGAACTGGAACGTGTTTTATAAGTATATCTGTATTATTATCCTTTAAACCTAAGTTTAAGAAAATAGTAGCGAAAATGGTTGGTCTTAGTTTCATGCTACATGTGACGAATAAAATCAAAATATTTTTATCCATAGTAGATTATTTACAGAATTCTTTCAAATGTCAGAAAACTACAAGAGTAGCAGACAACCTGATGTTAAGTGGCAGCCACTGACACCTACATTTAACTCAAAAAGGACTGAAGTCCTATTTGAAGTCGTACGTGAATTAATACTTCTGAGGATTAAAATGTCTATGGTACACCTCTCTGACCAAAAAAAGAATAGCTTCATGTATGTGTGTGTGTAAGTATTCCCGAGAACCAGACCTCTCGAACCGAAACAAGAATAGCTTAACGGCGGGCTGTTAGAGAGCTGTTGGTGCCCGGTCAAACTATAGTTCTACTAGCTATCGAAAAAAATATGGTATTAGTGTTACATACTGGAAGTGTACTGAAAGTTCGTGGTGATACTAATACCATAATACACCTTGCTTTTCTTGAAATCTAACACGGACCACAAAGACCTCCATCACTTAGAAGTTTTCTAGAAAAGTCTTTTTAAACAAGATTTAATACTTTCACGATTTGTATTCATATTTTTATACTGTAAACGGGACTTAATCGCGTTTAATCGAAGTATTTACCTCGACTCTCGACGTTTCGGCCGTAATGCAACGGCCGAAACGTCGAG
>DWKL01002523.1:0-12611 GCA_018249415.1 Phareas burnsi | reverse complement strand
CATTCACATTGTAATAGGCTTTGGAAATTAGAAGGTCATGAAGGTTTTTTTTAAATTTATCTATCCTATCGACATTTCCTATAGTGTCCGGTAATACACTGTCATTGGTGTCATGGGCACGTACAAAGACGAGTACACAAACGTCGAGACTAAGGACAGAAATTTAAATTCATCATTTAGATATCGTTTTGGCCGCGATATGGGATCCGAAATCCTCTGCGTGTCAGACGATATGGTACCCGCAGGCGATATGGCGACACGGGGATCGTCAAACATGTTTAATAAATTGATGTATTTTATTGTATTCAGTTTTCTGACGTGGTAGCAACTTAGATGGTAGGAGTGTTGTCCTAGCATTATACTTTTACTTGGATGCCGTAAGAGGCGAGTCATTGATTCAATCCAGGGGTCGTATCAGCGTCTTCCTGAGAAGTTTATTACTAAGGTCACCTATAATACAACAAAGTACGGTGTATTAATAATTAACTTAATGAAGCGCTGTCTATTGTACTTAAAATTGTTTGAATAATTAAATATACTTTTTTTATGTTTGATAAATAGCGAACGAGCATACCGGTCAACTGATGTTAAGTGGTCACTGCTGCCCATGGACATCAACATTAAACCTCAAAGATGTATGAAGTTCTATCTGAGCTTATACTTAGATGCGTTACTTTTTCTGAGGGCTGATGGTAGTTTCCCTGTAAGTATCTTCGGCAGTCGCACCTCTCCAACCGAAACACGCTGCTTCACGGTGGATTATGAGGGCGGTAGCGCTACTGCTCCTACTAGTATACGATTCAAAATATAACATTTTAATTAGTATAGCATAAGTATAGCATAGTATAGCATAAGCAAATGAAACTTACAGCAGTAGAATTGCTCCCTCATAGCAGCATTCAGTTGTTGGGTCTGCTCTGAAAGGTAGACTTGGTATTCATAAAGCAGAAGTCCTTTAAGTATATATTGTATATTTGCGGAATATTCCCCGTCTCGTATTTTATAATGGCGCGAATGCCGCCATTTTGCATTTATGATGACGTCACATATCTATTTTTGAATTACAATACACTTTGGATAGTCCACATAAAATCACTTTTATTATTAAAAATTTTAAAAAAAATGACTCATCAATGTTATTACTTATTAAGTTTAACCTCCAACGTGTTGATTCTTAAGATAATATTTAAATTATATTTAGAAATACCACTTCTAAATATAATTTGAGTCTTGTGTTCATAATTAATTTCAATATTCTATTCCAAAGAACAATTATGTCTGTCAACGGAACATGCGTTCGTTCTGGTCCAATTCCTAAGCGTTTCTATGATTGATGGTTCGCCGGTGTGTCAATTTAATTACCCATTCATTTGCACGTACAAACAGAAGATATGTTATCTGGAAACTAGAGATTACAGACGGGAAAATAATATGATAAAGCAGTGATAACCGAGTGATAAGATCTCGACAAGGGTTCGAATCCCGCACGCACTCCTAAGTTTTAGAAATTTTATTTATATTTTTTTATACAAGCAAGCTTCACCACTAGTCGGTCTCATGATCCGCCGTACTCGTCTGGGACCCATACAAGCGCAGCGGCCATTGGAGAGTGAGAAGTAATGTATTTACGTACGACCTTAGAAAGGACTCCAATCCTGTCTGATGTCAGATGTGGGTGGGTGTGTCCATGGGCTGCAATGACCATTTAACATCTGGTGACCTGTGAACTCATTTGTTTTTCTTCTTACATAAAAAATTGATGGGTAGTTTTCAGATTACAATCAGAATGCTAATCCCCAGTAGTGTATAACAGACAAGACAAAACGAAGCGTGCCGTCCAATATATCTCGATGATCTATGTGCTTGTCCGTTGCTCATTCTACAGGTTGATGCGAAAAAGTCTTTCTTAAGAATTCAGTAGATCTTACACAATGACTGTTGGAACTGTCGTGTTGTACTGTCCGCACCGCACAGCACACACTGTATGCGTGCGAGTCGCACTTCGCACGCATACGGTTTGTGCTGCCGTACTGAAACACACCTCTTGTGTTGCGCGCCGCACGGGTGGATTGTTGGGAATATTAGCCGCCGCAGTCAACGTGTAATTACTTTTATGCATTCTTTGAGTTACTTCCTATGTTCAGTATTACGTATTTGATGACAATGAAACGATTCGTGTAATGAGTGATCAAACATATTTACATGTGATTTTCGTTCGTTCAAAAAAGTAAATTCATAACAGATAATATCAGTTGGATTGCGTCTCCTTTATAACAAAAACCAAAGCTTTGTAGTCTCGTTAAGCGAGTATATTAAAACATGTAGATATCTCATTATTTTCTTATTCGCATTATTATAGAATAACATTGACACACAAATTTAACAAATATTATTATGTTTATTCCATAGAAAAATAATAAATTTCTCGTTATACTTAATATCTCAACGAATATAGAATAAGCCTTGTTTTAATTGCAATGAAATAATCCTTATTTCATTTTTTTTAATGTTCGAAGAGTAGCAAACGGGCGTGCAGGCCACCTGATTTTGTGTGGTTACTGCACCCCATGGACACCCACATCTAACTCCAACAAAACTGGAGGTCTATCGAAGATATATAGATGCGTAAGGATTGAGATGGTCGGTTCGTTGTATGCAGTTTGCATCATATATTCATATGCGTGCGGTAAAACAGATGTGCCTGTCTTATTTGGGACTGGTTATGCAGTGACTATCTCAGATATTTTTACTATATAGAAAGAAAACAAAAACCGCAGCTTAAGATCTCGGAAAAGTTAATATTAAAACACCCTGTACGCGAGACGGTGCTGGCATCGCGCCATGCGCACGCGCCGCCGTATCGCGCGTTAATTGCGAGCGCAGTCGCGGCGCGGACGTATACGCGACGTTGCACCTGTCACATCTTACGTGTTGCCTAAACACGAGGCAACAGATTCAATGCCTTCTCCGTTAACGCCTCGGAATAACGGTGCGCTTTTCGCATCGACGGGGAAATGTTCAGAAAATACCTGAACTTTCGAGGGAAAGATTGAGTTGTGTGAGAATATTGCTCACTAAATTGCCTTGGCGACCGCAGCGTATTCTTTTTTATGTAGGAAAAGTAGCAAACGAGCTTGCAGACCACATGATATTAAGTGGTTACTCAAGCTATGGGCCGCCCACGTCTAAGCTCAAACAGGGCTGAAGTTCCACCTAAGGTTTTACATAGATGAGTTACTACTCCTGAGCATTAAGATGATAGTCAAGCTGTAAGTCTCCAATCGTAACATAAGAACTGGGCATTATGAGGATGGCGGTGGTGACTTTCCGGATGTACTGCCCGATGATTGATGGCCCCTGCATCCCCAAAGTGACGCACGGGTGTTTCATTTACGCGACACCCTCTTGGTTCTTTCTGGGGTACATGTAGATCCAGTTTCTATTGCCTTTGACGACGGTCCAATGCACGGCAGCTTGATATCACACCAAGTTGTTTATATACATGCAAGCATATATTGATCACGCTCAAAAGTAATTAAATAAATCAGTCAAATATCTACTTTGTATATAAATGTTTTAAATTTGATTTAAACTGATCGTTATCGATCCTTTAATTTATAAACATTGCATTGAGAATGTTTATTTGTATAGTGCATTTAGTGCAATCTAAATCGCCCTATTTGCTAACAAATACAATTGAGGTAATTTATTGGTACACTTCGAACACTGTTTAATTGGGATTTGCAACGCTGTAGGTATGTTGAGTGGATTAGATAGATTTTGTATCTTTATTGAACAATTAAATTAATTATAGGTATAATATTAGCGGAGAAGGATTATATATATCGTTTTAGATTGAATTTAAATTCTACGGAGTGGCCTAACTTAAGTTCTACGCGTACCAACCTATTTCCTATCGTTTTCAGGTAGTCTCCCTGAATAATTTGGGATTGGTCATAGAAGCCGCGTGGCACACCGGTTACTATACTGGTCTGACACGCAGAGGGTGTCGGGTTCGATTCCCGGCCAAGTAGACATCTAATCGATGAATTTCGATTCTATTCTCTGTCTGGACATTTGTGCACTCGTCTTGTATGTGTCCATGGTAGCCACACACAACAGGTAATCCTAGTATGAGGCTATCTGTGTAGAGACAGTCTGTTTGTTTGTTTTTGTTTTGTATAGTGATAAATTAACATTTCGTGCTTGTTGTCCCAAAATAAACAGATTAAGACTTGTTTTATTTGCTTTATAAATTTTTGACAGATTGCACGGCATCTGTCAAATAGATTGTGGATAGGTCATCAGGCAGTTTATCAGAAGCCATTTGTATCGAGACCAACAGATTCTGTACATTGTTTTGGTCGTGGATAGGCCTTCAGGCAGTTTATCTGAAGCCCTTTGTAGTGATCTGGTCTCACTACACTTCATGAAATACATCTTTCAACTAGGCATTAATTAAACGGAACGCTTGTATTATCCGTTACCTACGCTATCAAACATTTTATTAGAAAGTGGTAAAATTTCCCCTTATAAAGTCAGCTTATTTACAAAGTTGAAAGCACGTCTTGCTAACACGAATAAATATAATAGTTAAGTTAGTCATGAAAACCCACAACAATACTATGATATAGTGGGATCATAAATACAACTGTTGTATGGTCGTAAAATAAAACGATTAAGCGCGTGGGCGGAGCTGGCACTCAGTGTCTGTAGTCAGATATTTATTGTGGCAAAAATGTTGCCAATTTCAATATATTTGATAGAAGTACCGATTTCCAATACTTACAGACGATGGCCCTTTTTAAAATTAAAAACAGAATGACGCTTTCACCATAAATATGTAATTTTTAATGTTATCTACAATTTCATATATGGTGGTAACTGAGGTGGTACCACCGCCGCCCTCATAATCCGCCGTGAAGCAATTCTTGGGTTTTGGTTACAGAGGAGTGGTGGTCAGGTACACTTACAAGCAAAGCGACCGTCTTAGTCCTCAGATAGAACTTCATTCCTGTTTGAGGTTATATGTTGGTGTCTATGATCTACAGTGACCACGTAAGGTCAGATGGGGCCTGCACGGTCGTTAACCTACTCTTTTTACATAAAAACCTCCCGAACCTAAAATATAATAAAAAAAACACTAAAAAAAACATTTTTTATGTACAAAAGAGCGTGCAGGTTAAGTGGTCATTGCAGCCCATGGAAACCCACATTTATTTTGAAATAAAATTGAAGTACTGTCTGTGGTGGTATACGCAGCTGCGTAACTACGGAGGACCTAAGATGGTCGCCTTGCTGTAAGTGTGCCCGGCAACTGCAACTCCGAAATACAAGCATTGCTTCACGGCAGATGGTGAAGGGGGCGGTGGTACTTCCCCGGATGAACTGTAGTTCTACCACCTATAAAAATTACCTTATTCTTATTTAAGATATTTTTTTTTTAGATAAATACATATGTTTCAATAAATCCCCTAAACATATCTCGTACTTCTCCTGTATCGCCTCTCTGTTCTCATAACCGACTTACTCGATTCGAACCCCGCACGCACCTCTAATTTTTCAAAGTTATGAGAGCGTATTAGAAATTAATGATCACTTACTTTAATGGTGAAAGAAAACATCCTGAGACAAACCTACACAACTGAGGATTCTATGTAAAGTTCTTGTATGTGTGTGTAGTCTATCAATCCGCACTTGGCCAGCGTGGTGGACTATGACCTGACGCTTCTCATTCTGAGAGGAGACCTGTGCTTCGTTTGAACATGGAAGATGTAATGCATTCCATCATCATCATTGATCAATTAATATTAATTCATTCCACAGGGTTAAAAACTTCTTAATTTCAACTTGCGTTAACAATAAATATTTTCATGTTCCAGGTGTTTATAATAAAGGAGGGCGTGCAGTACCGGATAAGAATTGATTTTATCGTACAGCGTGAGATCGTCCACGGGCTCAAATACGTGCAGAAGACTTATCGATTGGGAGTGCCAGGTGAGCTGGAAAAGAAAGGAAAATATTTTAGGACGCTTTGTGGTCCGTCAATGGAGGCACCATCGTCTTGTCAATCTTTGGTTTGTAACAGCTGGAAAGCTGCTGTCTTGAAGTCTTGATTTGAAGGATGTGGTAACGGGGAGACACACCTGGTGTTAATCAGACGTTAATCACGTGGTGGTCACTGCAGCCGATGGACACCCACATCTAGCCTCAAACAAAGCTAAAGTTCTATCTGTGGTAGTACGTAGATGCGTCACTACTCCTGAGGTGTAAGATGGTCGGACGCCTCGCTGTAAGTGTGCCCGGCAATCGCACCTCTCCAACCGAAACACAAAAACTGTTTCACGGCGGACCAACTATAGTTCTATCACCTGCAAAAATATTTATATTTATTTAATACCCATGCTCGTTTGCAACTCTTCTAATATAACACAATGCAGAAAAATCATAGCGGTGGTGCCTCTCCAGTCGTACCAAAAAGACTCAATTCTACTACCATATTGTATTATATTGTATTGTAAACTTTTTTCGTAGTTATTGGAAGTTCTTATAAGGTTTTTTTTGTAGTTACTAATATCTCTTTTTTTTTCTTAAGTTCTTTTTGTTTTTGTAACCTTTTTACTAACCCGAAACGTTCTTCTCACCACGCCGCCGGACAGTGCCCGGTACGTATTTATACCGTCCGATTTATATTCCAGCGACGTTATTATTAAGCGCACTATAAATATTCCGCGCACAGCATAATTGTGTCACGTGTATTGTATGCAATGACATGTATGTATGTACGGGCCGTTTGGGCTATGTACGTGAATAATGGGAGTGATTTATGTATGCGGTCTACGGTGGCACTGGCCACTGGGCAGTGTGACGCGGAGTATTCCGGGTTCGATTTCCGGTTAAGCATATTCATGATGACTTTAAATTGAACTGTCTATGCTATTTTACTGTTTGAGATAATCTTGAAAGTTATCTTAAAATTTGTTCTGTTGTAAATTATAATATAGATTGGGCTTAGATTTCGACAAACGAACGTGACAAATGTGGTGCTCTCAGCATATAGAATATAAGTATGTTATTAATAGTAGTAGGTAGGCAATAAATCCTCCACAACATACTATTGACAAGTGAAAATGCACCATAGACGAAATAAGCATATAGACTCATAAACATAATTCTTTGTCCATTCGTACACACAACACATTGATTGAGATAGACTTGGCGTTCGTTTACTTGTACTGCACGTTGATTGGCTCAGACCTAGCGCTCGTTGCATCTTACTGCACGGCGATTGGCTCTGACTCCGGACTCGTTACTTCATACTGCACACTGATTGGCTCAAATTTCATGCTCGTTACCTCGTACTTCTTGTTGATTGGATTAGACAAGCATATCATGTTATGATAAAGATAATATCAACAATAATATAAATGTAGTTATGAATTCTATACCGATCTTAACTTATTCTAAATCTCATTTCGAACATTAATTGGTTGATGATGTGATCCTATAAAAATGTACATCTACCTTTTGAGTAAATAATCGTGCCCAGCATTGCGAAAGAAAAGAGTTGATGGAGATAATAAAATAAATGGCATATCTTTAATTAGGAGTCTATTTGTTTATTTGGTCTACGAATTACAAATAAACACTATTGGCAGGTGGAAATCCGCTAAAACAAACATCTTTGGCTTCCCTCGTTGTTTACGTAAGCCGCTGCACTGATCGAATGCATTAATAATATATTTATCTGTTAGCGGGATTGATTTGGCACAGTAGCGCCAATCTCGTCGGTTCTCAAATTAAAATTCGAATTCCAAAATTAAAATAATTGACTTTGCAACTTTCCTACGACCTTTGATTATATAGTCGAGTAGATGGACGATCGCGGGCGAGAAAACATGGCGATATATTTAACTCAACCACATTAAAATCAAATTGCACCTGTTTTAAAAAGTGTACAAGTTTCTCATTTTAAAATGTATCATGAAAAAAAAATGGAATTCAATATAATATGCAATCGGGACAATGCAGTGCTGTGGCTTGAGTCATACAAGCCACTATTTTGGTGTGTTTGTGTAAACGTCAACATGACGTGCGGCATCTAGTCAGGTATATAATCAAAAACATGGCGTCAACCTCTTAGTATCGTGCTGGTAGTTGGTTAACAGTTTGACTGCGGCAAATGCACCTGTCGTATTTTACTGTCCGAGCCACCCGTGCGGCTCGCAGGTATAGGGTGTGTGCCTCCGTACTGAAACACGCCTGTTGTGTAGCTCGCCGCATGAGTGGATTGTTTCGAATATTAGCCGCCGTAGACAACGTGTTAAATAAGGTCTTCTAATTACTAGACCCTATTTGAGTTGAGAGACTCTCAGTTAAAGGGAATCAATATTATTCTCGACCGCGCCTCTCCGGTGCAGGTTACATTTCTGTTATTGGATCTCCACCCAGCTAACCAAGTAGATTAGTAGACTTAACACACCTTTGAGAACTTTATGAGGAACTGTCAGGTTTCCTCACGATTTCTTTCACTTTTAAAGCAAGTGGTAATTATTTTTTAACGCGCACATAATTTTCAAAATTAGAATTACGTGGCTGTGTATCGAATCTAGGATCCCCAGATTCAGAGCCCGGAATCTACTACTAACTTACCGCTTGCTTCGGATATGCATTGCCGAATCCTTTGGTGTCACACATGTCCATAGGCGACGGTGACGATTTGCCATCAGATGGTCGGTCTGCTTTATCGTTAGGTTAAGATACAAAAAAAAAAACTAGGAGGAATCTCGACATATACAACCCGCGCGGCGCAGCGGTTAGCATACCGGTCTGATACGCAGTTGGTTCCGGGTTTGATTCCCGGCCGGGCAGATATCTAAATGATAAATTTAGATTTCTATGTCCATAGCACCCACGATACAGGTTAGATATTCTAGTGGCAGGCTTATGAGCATAGAAAGAGTTAATTTTTCTTTTAAAGATTAATTTAATTACAAATAACATATCCACTAGGCTACTGCTTACACCGATAAATGTCAATATTGTGATTGGATATTTAAATATAAATATAACTATGTTAAAATTCGCACGAGTATTCCTTTTACACGAATACGAAAGCCCTCGTCTCTTATTAAAATTTTCCGAATCGTGCCAAATCAATTCGAAACAGATTAAATTTATTAATGGATTCATTCGGTCGGCGATCGGTGCAGGGTTACGTAAACAACGAGAGATGCCAAAGAGGCTTGTTGCGCTCGTGACGGAACGATCATGATTCATCGCGATCGACGATCGTCCCGATGACAGCCGCGATTATTTAGTTAATTAACTCTAACACAGTCAGTCATATTTCTCGCTCGCCGAATTTCAGACATGCTGACAATATTTCCTTTCATTCGTAGCGCAAACGCTGATATCGTAGTGGTAAGATTCCGACCTATCAGGGAGGAGGGAGGAGGGTCTTTAGTTCGGATCCCGTACGCTCTTCTAAAGGGAGAGGGAGGGGTTTTTAGTTCGGATCCCGTACGCTCTTCAATTTTTTTCTAGTGGTAAAATTCCGACCTATCATGCGAGGGGTCGGGAGTTCGAATCCCGTACGCTCTAATTTTTCGAAGTAATGTGCCTATCATAAATTAATTATCGCTTGATTTAAGGATGAAGGAAAAAAATGTTTGGAAACAAAAGGATTTTTATGTTTTTTGTTTATTTTGATAAAATCTTCATGTAACTAAAGAGTACGCTTCACTTGATTCCAGTTGACAAAATGACCCACATGGTCGGCTCGTACCCGCCCAAGACGGAGATCCAGTCGTACACGACACCCCCGGAGGACGCACCGTCGGGCATGATGGCCCGCGGCGCCTACACCGTCAACAGCCTCTTCACCGACGACGACAAGAACATCCACCTCCAATGGGAGTGGAGCTTCGAGATCAAGAAGGACTGGAAGGATTAAGAGGCTGGAACAGTGCTGGATTGGATCGGGACGACTCTGTACAATGCTTGATTTTGTAGCATGGAAGTGGCAAACGTGCAGTCCAATGCAAGTGGTCCCTGCCGCCCATGGACATCTGTAATTAACAGCAAATAGTATTGAAGTCCCACCTTCGGTTAGCCACAAATGAGTTGCCTACCCGAGTGGTAAGCGACTCGTTTGCGGCTAACCTTTGTGATAATCGAATACAGATGCTTTGCTTGTATGAAAAGCAAGTTGGAACGACTCCTGTAAGTATATTTTTTACTACACCATTTGGACCAGAACACAGCGTGTTTAATTCTCGTAGTAATTATGATTATCCTTATCGTGTAAGTAATTCTTTGGATAATAAATATGCTTTCCATTTGTATGTGGATGCATACTGCTGTCCTTGATCGAAAATACTATTATCCAAAATCTACTTGGGCTAAGTTATATTACATGGGTCGTTTCGGCTTAGGCTTGCAACGTATCTCTGATCATCAGGTGGGACTTTTATCCCATTTGGTGTTGGTGAAAGATGCCTGTAACCAATGACCGCTTAACACCAAGGGGATTGCTCGTTTGGTATTTCCTTTTTAATAATGCTTGATATGATACTCAGCTGCGCGGTAAGATTTTTGTGGACGCCACGGACGTAGGTAAGTGGATAAACAAGTCTACGACAGCAATAACAGATATGAATATAACCATGTCTGTACGTTCACGGATTGAACCCGGGAACTCGGTAGCCGAGCCGGTGTGCCCGCTAGGCGGGTCCTACAAATTAAATACATAAGTAGACTAAGGCTGTGTCATAAAGAAACAGTCCCCACAAATATGCCTTTACAAAGCAGAAATGTGAACTGATATTATACGCACATAGAATATTAAGTGTTCAGAGGGTGTACCGTTTCGGCCAATCCAGCACATTCGGGTGTCGGGCGGCTGACTGAATTGACAACATTTAGTGAATGACGTCACTAGACTTCCTATACATAGGTTCCAAAATATCCAGTTAGCATTTCACGTTTTGATGTGTATAATTTTATGAATTTTTACTTCAATACAACTCAAATTAATTAAGTCGCCATATGATTGATGGTAATGGATTTTAATGTGTAACTCAAATTCAAAGTGCTCTTCGAAACCGTTTGTGCGTTCAATGATAATAGCAATAATCACAGTTATGTATAACCGAGTTATTGGATTTATTACGTAGTGTAATGTTATGATGAAATACAACCGTCATTAAGTCTGATATGTTCGCGATACGTAATTTAATCGTTACGGTAGGGAGGCGGGGCGTGCGTTGGCGATTTTCCGTAATCGAGTGCGTTTTGATTCGTAATAATATAAATGAAGAAAATCCTAAACTGATATTTTTTATCGTAAGTGGCGACTCCTAAGTACGTTCGCGCCAAACTTTATGGCCGCTCTGAATCTTGTACTAGTGAACATTGTATAGGCATATGCAATAATCAAGTCTACTAGCGTATATAATTGTGCTCAACTAAGCTTATTTAGTACAAGTTACACTCCGCCCTTTGATGGTGAGGCGTCCCAGCTTAGTCCTCAGGGGTGACGTCTAGGTCGACCGAAAGTAAGACTGATCCTCTTTGCGATTGATTCCAGATGTCCATTAGCGACGTTGACCACTTACCATCACGTGTACTCACGTGCCACTCGTTTGCTACGTGTAAGGTATAAAATAAATATGCATTGCGAATCGGCGATCTCGGAGCGGTCATAAATTTTGACGTAGTGTAATAGGAGTTCATCGTGTTATGTTCAACGTTATTTAATCCCGATGTGTCAGATATTGACTGATTATACTTAAGTTGGTGGTGACAGATGTCAAATGTCAAAACAATGACCCCATTCTACATAGTTTCGCCCGTCTGTTGAAACGTTCGATATAGATGTATTCGAGAATCGTATGAAGTCGGAAATCGAACACTGTCGCCCCGCCGAAAAGTAATAAATGATATATTTAAACATTTCTACATAATAGATAAAGAAATAATATTTTTAATCGGTGTTAAAATCCAATAGTATTTTTGTATGAATTAAAAACATTATGATATTTAGATGAACTTGTAAACCGTACAGTGTAATGATAGGCATTTTATTGACACTTATTAACATTATGATGAATAGTTGATAGCATAGATGTAATCACGCATTGATTCTACAATAAAGTTTATATTTGCATTAAGATTAGTACATAAACATGCATGGTCATTCGGGATTACCTCATAGTTAGAGGGTAAGTGAAATCTTCCTTGAAATCTTGATAATTAACGTAAATTGTAACGAGAGAAACAAATGATGTACTAAACAGGTGTTGTAGTCAGCCTTTGTATGTGAATATTATGCGGTCACGGCATTCCTGTTTGAAAGCATTTGAGACAAGCTACAAGGCGAATAAATGTCTGTGTGTCGATACTGATTTCTTCAAATTATGTGTACACACTGCGGAGTAAATGGAGTATGAAGTCCTCCCTTCCACTGTCAATACACATGGGGGTAGGTAGCGATTATTCGTTCATGCATGAGATTACCCTCTATCCGAGAATATTCTCAAGGGTGTAAATACCCTCTTGGTTTACAAATATGTTATTTGGGGACTATTCATATTTCCTCGTAATAATAT
>DWKL01002522.1:0-12612 GCA_018249415.1 Phareas burnsi | reverse complement strand
CTACTCCTGAGGACTATGATGATCGCCTCGCTATATGTGTGCCTGGCAACCTCACCTCTCCAACCGAAACACAACAATTGCTTCACGGCCGATTATGAGGGCGGCGGTGGTACTTCCCCAGACGAACGATTGTTCTACCACCTATCGAATAATATGTTAATATACTACCCTATTCATCTTTTCATTGTGGTAAAATACTGTTTCTGGTCAAAGGTTATCTAGAAAAAGATATACAACAGTACATATAAAAAGTAAGACTTCTATTTACACAATTCAAAATTGTTCAGGGATTGATACTAATAAAGAATAAAGTGAATAATTGTAAAATCTACTTTATTTTCTTAAATAAAACAATAAATTACCTGCAGGGCTATCTAAATTAAAAGGATTTTTCTTCATTTAAGGATTCCTTCCTCTTTTAACTCTTCTTTGATTTTAACTTGAACATGTTCTGGAAAGTTTTCCAATTCTTTATTTATGTATTTGTTCAAATCCATCAATGGCTTATAGTAGAGGTGCACTAATTGCGAGCCGGTTAACATAGACAGCATGGCCGCTGTGCTAAATGCAAGGTATTGTCCCCAACTAACACCCACTGGCATATTTAATGAACACTGCTGTACTTTAGAATTTTCTCTTCAACTATCTCTTTAGCTTGTCGCCTCTTGTATGTATTATAAAAATTAACTTCCCCCACCTTCCAGTTAATCATAGAATATTCTAAGGATGCTCCAAGTACAAAGAACATGGGAAGAAATCTATACATTCCAAATGTTTTCTTTCCAGGCCATTTGTTCACCAATTTTTGAATCCAACCAATTCTCATTTCACTTTAGGGATAATTGTTTTTATTTTAAATATACGGCATTATATAACCTACAACGTTACTTCCTAACGATAATTGTCAATTGTCAATTGTCATTATCATTATTTTAATTTGTCATTGGTCTACTGTCAAAATGGAGATCGACGATTAGTGTCGCCGCTTTTCACTGCGTTAAATCTATCCTATTTATTATTATACTCTTTGGTTAAATCCATCTTTTATGTAATCTAAAAAGTAGCTTAGATAATAAAAATATAAATCGATAAAACATGAATTAAATAAAAACATATTCATTGTTTCGTGGGGAAGAAATAAAACAAAAATTTGTTCACTACTGTTAGTGTCAATATATAAATCTAAAGGTGGTAGATAAATCTCTTTGTGTTTCCTTGTGCTACTTAATTATATAGAAAAAATTAAAAACTGAAATTAATTGGGAACATCTTCGAACGTCAACTATTCTATGAGACCCCGTTATTATCATTATCACCTAGCTACAGACGTTACCTCAGCTCGTGCTAAGACGCCTTCTAAAAGGAATATAACGACTATCCTTAGCGGGCACATTTTGTTATTATGGGTAAACTTTACTTGTTATTTTCTTTTTGATTATAGAGATATCATTTTGCATAGTCAGGTACAAAATTATTATAGCAAATGTTTCTCACTTGCATATCCTTATCCTTAAAATAGCAGCAAACTTTAGGTTTCATGTTATCACTTCAGAAATTTACATTGCCACAAAAGATTTAAGTAGTCTAAAATGCGGCTAGTTGATGTTTGCAAAGATTTGTTACCATACGTACGTCACACCTAGCAGGAATGGAATATGAAAGTTCAAATACATAGTTGGACAGTTAATTTTGATAGTATCCCACCATGTAGCCAGATGTGGGATCTACAATGACTATTAAAATCTATTATAAAATTGTAACGAGGCTGCTGAATCGATTTAAACGCGTATTTTAAAACCGTATATTCAAACTTTAGTACTGCCATATGTTTGAACAAGTTCGGTTTAGTAGACCTATAAATTCAGTTTAACCTCGCTGTAGTATGCACCGTCATATACGAAAGGTTTAATGAAATTGATTTAAGTGTATTTTAACATATGAACGGCAGTTTAAAAAGTACATAACGAGCACATTCATAACATTCTACTATAATTACAGAATGTAATTTATCAAATCATATATTTTTAACATTTTAAAATAATGTTTTGATGGCTCATATTATGCATATAACATGTTTGTCTGCCCTTAATTAATGTTACAGGATGTTTTTGAATATATATTTAGTTTAGGTTATTGAAATATGACTTTTTAAATTCATTTATAGTGACCAAATGTTCTGTTATTATGTATATAATTAAGAAAAAGGAATAATAGATATGTTTGTCCCTCTCTTTCTTTTACTGCTGAGATTTTCTTTCTCATGTTATCATTAATTTTTTAGGCACATCTATTGGTCATTTTTAATATTGAATTAACGCATAGGTTTGCTTTGCCATATTTGTGATTTAGATGTCAGAGATATAGAGTGTACGAATTAAACAAAAATATAAATAACCAATTTAAATTAAGCCGAAAAGAAAGAATCCAAATAAGAAAAATAAAAAAAAATCGAAACGTTAACTTGATGTCACCAATCAACAATTGCAAAAAAAATCGACCTCTTATAGAATTAGCTAAAATTTTATTCGTTTTTCGTTGTTTTTTTTTAAATATGAAATATTGTTGCTTATTGTATATGAAATGCATTTTGGTCTAAATGATAATTTTCTGTTAATTAAAATTTATATTTTTTCCGACAGATAATCTGAGTGAACAAAAGCGGCGGCTGTTATTATAAAAACAATATTTAATATATAGATATTGTAAAGAAAGACGTATAGTGATATAGTCTATGCAGCGAAAAGAATACAAAAAATCGTTTTTTGAAAATGTAGCTCCAACAAAATTAACTGAAGGCCGTCGAGTCAAGTTGCATACTGAAGGATGGGGGCTATTAACAGATTATTATTTGGAATCGGTAAAAATTAATAAACAAAGTTCTGGTGCAGCCTCATCAAGTGCAACCCTTAAAATTGGTGATAGATCAGGACAAATCACATGTATAGTGAAAGGACCATCTATCGGGCTGTTATTTGGATTATCCAAGAAAGAATGGGAAGATATAGAAGATCTGTGTAAATGTGGACAACAGTTATTTTACAGACAGTTTAAACAAGGCCTTAGTAAAAATTTTAGATGTGAAGAAAAGTTGTTTTATAATTTTTGTTTGAGTAATCAAAAACATAATGTTCTTATAGCCATATTTCGCAGATGTATTAACATGAGAAATAAGGATAAATCTGATTCACTTTTACAAATTTTAGAACTACAAGAATGTAACATTCAAATTGTAGATTTGTACAATACTCATTTAAGGAATGCTTCAGAAATAAATCCTAATTAAGTTATTGTATAACCATGATGTATGATGTAAATCCTAATTAAGTTATTGTATGTAAATATTAATGTATAATTGTTATTAATACAATGTTTTGTTGTCATAAATTGTTATTTATTTTGTCTCATTTTTTTTAAGATCTCTACACTTGTTATCATTTCTGTGATGGACCATGGTCTGGTGAGCATGGTGTTATTATAAGGACATTTCCAGTAATATGTATAAGGACATATTGAAAGTTATTATCACCTATAACATGTATCTTGCATGCATATAAGAGACCGTCCATAAGGGGAATTATCTTTTAAATTAATTTTTTTTCCTAATAAGTAAGTATATTACACAATTGTCATAAATGAACAAATCATGATCTACTAAGTATTGGCCATACATAAAGAACCACTTGTAAACAACTTGAAAATACTTGCTTAGTAAGTAGAGTATATGTACTATATTTCAAATAATGTTAATTTAATAAAAGAATGAGGTGAAATGCAAGAGTTATAGTTACAAACAGTTATTGTTCCTTGAGATGGATGCATATCAAAGTGTGCTGTATGTACTGTATTCACTGAATTTTAGAAATCGATACGATTATGAATGTATATGACTATCACATGCAATCAAGGTCTGATTTTGGCTTCGAATTACGCCACTTCCTCTACTTTGATCACCAACACAACCATCTATGTGCGGTAATTACAGCATAATTCCAATTTCCAGGGGAGCCTATGTCCAGCCGTGGACTAATGATGCTGATGTATGGATGGAGAGGATATTACTGATAAGATAATAGATGTATAAATTGCAACAGGCATGTATTAAAATAAATTGAAGACTATATTACTTTCTTAAAAATGCAGATGCATGCATTATATGAAAACGACTTAGTAAGTAGGTTCTTTTAATATTGTCGATCAAAAACAATTAAAAAGAATAATAAAAAAGAAACATAAATGATCCTCTATGACTATTCTATCACAATTTCTAAACACGTACCGACTTATTTATATAATAAAAAAAAATACAATAATTTCAAAGTTTGTATCCTTGTTTAACGAATGATTTAATTCATTATTATTGTCCATGTCATGATCATATAAAAACAAGGATTAGTTAATAAAAAAATACGTTAAATGTGAATTAATGTATATTTTCGTATATTTTAAAACTTTAGAGCAGGTAGTAAATCAGAAAAAAATGATTACACTAATTATAATTAATATAGGTGTCTTCGTTTTTATATAGGCGTTATTTTATAAATGAACGTTTTTACCTGGTTAGTCTTGAGCGAGAGGTCGGGTTTTCAAATCACTTCGACTACAGCATATATTATAAATAGTGCGGTTACAAAAGCATCAAAGAAATGCTCCGATGGGGCCCTTGATTGAGAGCAGCTTTGTGATTTTCCTGGGGCAAGTCATCGCAAATCTTCAACTTGTCCATTTTGATTTAGATATGACAAATACTAGGAAGCTGTCTTATTATTTTATATAGATATATACCCGTATAGGTACGCGGACTATAAGGTACATATAACATTAGATATACCAAAATTTATGAGTTGCATATTATTAATCTAGGCATTGTCTAAAGACACTATGATATTACGTACTCATATGACGATAGCTGCAGATCGCTTCGAATCTCAACATTCTAGTTTCCGTAAATAACCATACGGTGCATTTCGCAAACCGTTAGCTCGGTTACATTACATCTAGTCGATGTAGTAAATATTACGTTTTCCCCTCATGCTAATCCGTTTTTATGTACGCTATTTGTTAAATCGCCGCAGTTTTTACATAAATGTGAGTAGCGGGTTTCTTCAAACCTTTTGCAGTGATTATAAGTTTTTTTTATTTTATTAAATTAAGTAATAAATAAAAGGAGGACAGCTAAACAAAAGCGTTTTTATTTCAATATATGGTACATATAATTTAAGCACTTCATACTTCAACTATAAATGGGTCTGAAATGCTAGCAATCAATAACACAAGAGGACTTATGCCATTACAAATACCTGTGTAACTACTTAGCCTCAGTTTGCTCTAATTAAATTTACATATTTGTGAGAAGGAATCATTAGGTATCTACAGTTTTATTATTCCGTATAGTACCTATGTATGCACTCGCCAACGTTATGCTTTGAATACTTAATTAATATAACTTTTCAGCATTTTATAGCTTTTAGTCACACTCGGAGATAAACATATTTGAGAACACACGCTTCCAACGCGTAGGACGCGACCCATGTCTGGGTGGTAGCTTAAAACGTGTTGTGGGCGTTGACATCGAATAAGTACCTACGATTTATTTTTTGCCAACGGAAGGCATTAAATAAATATATTCATTTGGTGATTTAAGAGTTAAGGTTACGGATTGCGGTGCGACGGCTGCGCGAGCGTCGTCATACTTGTTGGATCGGCAGTTCAGTTACTTCAGTTCAGTAGGCTCTAACCGAGCGCGGGGATTAAACGTGAGCGCGTGATATCATAGTGTGTGAGCCACATATATCCGAGTGTAGCTGCAGCGATCGAAAAATACCGACACAGTCATGGAAGTGGCGGGTCAATGGCGGCGGGAGTGGGCCGGGACTGCCGAATACGGAAAGGTGAGGCCACCGACCGGCCGAGGCTACCCCTAAAACTTAGCTTGCAATTTAATTAAACAGAGCTTAACACCGCATTATAGTTCTTAACTTAAATGAAATAATGTGTTCGTTAATTTTACTGTTGTTTGTGTTGTTTTGATACCTACAATAAATCGAAAAATATTTTATGAATATCCAAGTATGAATAATAAAAATATAGTGTAAACTTATCGAACAATGCCTCTTTCATCATCATTTTTACTCATACGCTTCTCAGTTCTATAAATTTGCAGCACTGTTAAGTTACAAAAATAAATGGTATAAAGAAGTGGTCACTGCCAAATATAAAAATACACGGCATTTCCTTATATAGTGTAAAATTCAGCGCCACGACCGTCTGAGATGTAGAGTATTCACTGATATGAAAATGTAAAACCTTGCGTCTCTGCTTTAGAGTCCAATGCCGCGTGCAGTCGCCATCCAAACCTGTCTGGGCCAGTTCATCGTGCTTTAATTTTAAAAGTTAAACAGACAATACTCCCCTGATAATAATATTATGTCCTAAAATAATGACTGAGTAAGATGTTCAATCAAAGCCAATGTATCATCCTTAACTTATGGTTTCATTTATCTTTACAATACTTATACATATGTATACATGGTACATATATTGTTATTATAATGTTTGGTGGTTAAAGCAAAATTTTAATTATTTGGACTTGTATGTAAGTGAGGAGTGGTTTAATAGCGGAAAGCTAACTGTACTTTTAAGATATACATTGTGTGTGATTACACATATAAAAAATAGCAGTCTATAGACGCAATGGTGTGGGACTGATTCAATAAACTGGTGAAAGTGATGTTATTCGTGAGAAACATAGTATTTTCTTTCCTGATCGTTGGAAAATCTTGATCGGAATTGTCCCTATGTTACTACCAAACCTCTACATAAGTACAGGATAGTATTATTTAGATACTCATAATCTGGGAACTTTATAAGATATAGAAATATTTACAACGTTATTGTACATAAAGCAAATTATACTTTCAATAACTTATGTATGTACAACCGTAGGTAGAATGTATTTACGCAGAATAAACAAAAGATTACCACCATAAAAGATTATCTATTTACATTTAAACGCTCAAAGCTTCATCGCCTTCATTATTAAGTACCTAGTTAGATAGTGTCATTTAAATAGGTACGATTATCTGCAATTTAGATTAAAACAATTAACGTAAGCATCGTTTCGATAAGGAAGAAGCGATAGAGGGTTTACATGCAGATTTATTTTGAAAAGCTGTTAAATAAGTTGTTTTGTTGTAGCGATAAATATATTACATAGGTATATATACTTAGTAGACATATATGTACCTGGCATATTATTCAAGTACATGACCGGTTGGTCTTTATTTTTTTAATTACTCTTATATAAACTTGCTTATGCCTATTGTCACTCTACTTCAGAACGCGTTGATGTCTTTTCTACCCAATTCATAAAGTTTCACACAAATTAGGACTAGGTATACACCGTGGATTTTAAAAACAATATGATTTAATTATCATTAATCAATTAACAAATTATTAAGTTACATATTATAACAATACCGTACAGGAATATGTACAATAATTACAAAGTGTTACAATAGGTACAATTTAAAAACCCGTTATTAAATTTGGATTGGTTTATTGACGTATGCTACTTCTTAAGTTACTTAGGCAAAATGTTTCTGTGTCAAAATTTAATGTCGGGAAAGGAATGGGATGCACAGGCGAAGCCTAGCTGGAAATCTCAAGAATATTTAAAAATTTTGGAATTACAATTTTAACTACTCTTTATAATATGAGTTTTCCTATAATTTTACAGTAAGTTTTTCTGTAATTTTAATAGCCTTTATATTATGACGTATCTCATGTTAAGTATTGTAGATTAGGTAGACAGGTACCTATTTAAGTAGCTGTCTCTTTAATTTAAGAAAACATTCTTCCCATGTAAGTAGAAGTAGGGAATTTGATGTAAATTATACCTAATGAGACGCTAAATGTGGACATTTTACGGTAACATATAAATATGAAATTTGTACCTACATGTGGGGAGTTTGTTGGTACAAGTTCGTCATTTCCATTCCGGAAATCCTGCGCCAAAGGCCGCTTCGAGGTTGTAATCACGTAGTCATTTTAATTTTTTTAAATATCTACTCGTGTTTGGTTATGTTACATGTAATATTACTTTTGAACATATCGAAATAAAAATTACCTAACATACATACTTTGTACTTATAAGAAAAGCAATACATAAAATAAGGTAAAAGTAGGCACATACTGAGTGCTCACTGATTTATTCCAAATCCTTGGATCTAGTGGTGGGAGTAATATGTTTTTAGCAACAGTAGTCTAGTCCGTAGTCCTTAAGAATAGCAACGCGTGTCCGATCGACTTCGGGTACAATTTTTGTTCTATTTGAAGTTGGATATCATCCATAAGCTGTAGTGATCAATTGACATATGGTGGATGGTCTGTTTGGAACTTGTATAATAAAAAATAGTAGTTATAGTCCGTTTATAGCTTTATTGCCCCATACTAGGATTCTCTTCGTCGTGAGTGCCACAGACATATGCAAAGATCAGTACCTATATAAACATGCAGACAAGAACTTGTCTCTAAACCCAGAATTTAAATGAGAACTCGGAACCCTCGGCATGCCAGATCTATAACATGACCGCTATGCCAAGCGAATCACCAATTGATAATGTTCGACGTAAAATCATTATAATGACCCAAAATATTACATAAAATGGCCCAAAGATTCCAACGTTAGTGTCACTGTTGCTTTGAAGTTCATAATGAAAATAATGGATACAACATTGTACGGTTTCAGCGATATACATGCTGTTCTTTTAATGTGTGTGCCTAAGAGTTATCGACCCTTGAAACAATGATATATTGAAGACCGTTACCTGTTGTAAATCGTATGAATGAAATGATGTTGTTATCTAGATCTCCCAGAACAAAACTAGTGTTGCTAAAACACAAATAGTGTAGGAGGATGCTTCGAAGGTGATGTAATGATGCTGAATATTTTTTTAGTAAACGTAGAGCGATTTGTGTATTTAGGGAAATTCAGCGAATCATTTATCCTTGTGCAATAACTATTTTCCAATGAATCACCTAACGGTGAAGTTATAAAAAGTTTTCCTAATAAATGTAACATCATTGACATTCACGCATTAGAATTATTAGCATCGTCATCGGAACCCAATTGATTTGAACTGGTTGGGTTGCCTAATGATTCAGACGACGCGTTGATCGGAGATCCCCGCGCAATTTCTAGCGATTTTAAATCATGGGCATATAATTATGACGCTTGTTAACACGTGCAAATGTCGACGACCGGTCAATGTTATCCACAGCTTGTTTCAAACTTCTAAATATGTAACAGTCGAATAGTTAAATATTTCTTAGATATATATTTACGTATAGAAGCAATCTAAAATATACTTGATTAATAACCTAGTACCTAACTGTGAACGAGTGGGTAGCGGCCTTAAGTCTGGCAGCGTACGCTTGTGCAGGTGACGTCATATTGTTTCAATCTTTGAAATTCACTGCCTTGATCTGGTACCAGTGAGAGCTTTGAAGTAAGAGGTAATTTGCGTTTGCTTAGTCTCTAGGGCTTAGGCTATTTTATACGATCTAATAATTGTTGTTATAGCTACCTACAATAAAAGTCTAACTTCAATCTGTCTAGTGACTTCCTAGTAGTAGATAAGTAAATGTGTTAAAAATTCATAGGTGGTAGAAATATAGTTCGTCCACCGCCCTCATAATCCGCCATGAAGCGATTTTTGTGTTTCGGTTGGTAGATGTGGTTATTGGGTTTGCTTACAGCGAGGCGACCATCTTAGCCCACAGAAGTAGTAACGCACCTCAGATAGGGCTTCAGTTCTTGTTGATGTTAAATGTGGGTGTCCATGGACTGCAGTGACCACTTAATATCAGGTGACTTGCACACTCATTTCCTTCTCTTTTCACATAAAAAAAGTCGTTGATATGCAGGTATAACTGCTGTCTAGGCTAGCGTGGTAAACTATAGTATAACTCGTCTCATTCTGCCCATGCCTAGCTGAGGGGTAGTAATAGGTAGATGAAGATGTGAAGCTAATATTCGCTATGTACATTGGCTTGAAATTCAAAATATGAATGTTACAACGTACTCACTTGTAACTTATATTTTCATACTTTAATATGGCATTATCTCTACCAGATGAATTATTTTAGCCCATGGGCTTCTACTAACTTTATACCAGATGGTAAGATTACCTACTACAAGTCATGAGTACGAAGTTTAATTTCATTCCATCATTTCCCTGATAATATTTACGAAACAGAAATACAAGTAACTACATACAACCGATATACCTACTTATAAAAAATGTTCAAGCTCAACTTCGAAACGAAAAACTAAATTATAATTTTAAACAATATTTGTATATAAAGAATAATTAACACATCGTTTATGTGTAATATTCTAGGTAAGGAAGCTTAAAGGCTAAATTACGAACGTTGGAAAGATCGCAATTAACAACCAATCACAATTTCATTTCGCCCCCGCGTTAACAATCGCGTCATCCGTAGCAATAAATATACCTATCTACTTGTCTGTGTTACGTGTTTATTTCCAATCAAGGCCGCTGCGAGAATGTTTCTACCTTTTTAAGCTCTATAAAAGTATATTTACTATAATGTATCTGAAAAGTTAGGTTATAATTTTCTTGTAGTTTTTCTTCATTGTTTTCGTAGATTGTCACGCGTATCGCAACTTTATGTTAAGTCATTAACCGTTAAGTCTTTCAGTAGGTTCTTCTTTGAGTTTTTCTATATTTCAGAAGCCACTTTCTTTTTCTTCTAAGCTTGAAGAATTGCAAACGAACTGCAGGCCACCTGATGTTAAGTGGTCACCGCAGGCCAAGGATACATTCATCTACCCTCAAATACTGAAGTCCTATCTGAGGTCGTAGGTAGATGCATTACTATTCCTGAGGGCTAAGATGGTCGCCAAGCTTTAAGTGTATCCCGCAACCGCACCTCCAACCGAAACACAAGAATTGCTTTACGGTGGATTATGAGGGCAGTAGTACCTCCCCGGGCACATTCGTTAAGCCTTAACAAAAAAAACTTTAGACAATATATAAATAGAGAAGCAGGTGGGACATTATCCTGTATCTTACCATTACTCACCTACTATCGTAAATGTGCCTCCCACGTTTGTGGAGACGCACTCATGGACATATTTTACACGGTAACGGGGCGGTGGTCTAATTGTGTACGGGTAATTTATATTATTTTATATTGGTTTGGTGTATTTCTTTCAAATATTAAATGGCTTTATGTGCTTTTTTGTTTATGAATAAGGGGGAATATGCTATCTAAAATAGTTTTGTGCAACAGTGAAAACGGACCTTATTTACTATATAACTTAGTATCATTAGTTTACATAAATACATTAGGCCTTGCGTATAAAAAACTATGTGCGCGTCGGTCCACACTGGTTAAGATTTTCGTAGTTAAAAATCAAAGTGTAATAAGCGGAATAAAATATTTACGCGGGCGCAATATTCATTTTATTGGTTGCAGAATACTTTTATATTTCACAGTGTTTCTCAACAACATTGCAAAAAGGGATTTCTGTGGTAGCTAAATTGAAAATAGAATTTATCCCAAAAAAACCAATGTCTCAGATACTAAACAACATATCCTTTTACAACTCAACTTTAGAATCACATAACTATAAGCTAAGATAAAAAAACATTGAAACTTTTCTATCGTTTTTAAGTACCTGTCTAAATGAACACACGCTTATGTACAGTGGATATTTTCTTTTCACATTTTCAGATGTATAGTAGTAGTGCCACGACATTTTTTTTCGTAATTTCATTGCACCATTATTTAGATTTTCCTAGAATATAACTACCTTTAAAATTTCTTCTATATTATGATTCTATTTGTGACATCTATATAGTGAATAGACATGTGTGTGACATACGTACTGGATGAGATTATAAGTAGGAAACTGTAAAAAACACGGAACAACTACTAAACACTACATGCAACGGACTTGAAATCTTTGCTAGACATTGTCGAACAGTTATAAATGTTATAATAACTTTGAGGTCATCACAAGTTTGGTCATGATGTCATGAATATTTCATGCGCGATTTTATTTGAAAGTAGAGTCACCTATACACTCGTTGTTAAAAGCTGCATTGTCCATATACAATGTAATATCTAGTTCAATACAAGTAGGTATAGATTGGACTAAACTGCATTTCGTAATACTGATTTATATTCTTTCTAGTTGTAAAATTCTAATATAGCAATGACAGTTTGTTTGTTAGCAGTGACCGTTTCAAAACCTAAGGCAAGCAACTCCATCGCTTAAATACTATGATATTAGGTGTATACGTGTTAGAAAATAATTATCACTTGCTTTTACGGCAAATAAAAACAGTAATCAAACCCGGAGAATTCTCTATAATGTCCTCAAAGGTGTGAAGTCTATCATCCCGCACTTGGTCATTGTCGTAGTGTGTAATTTTCAATCTCCACCTTGGAAGGGAGTAGACATCCGTCTCTAGCAGTAGAAGGGCTTGGTATCCTTTTTAGGAATATATCTTTTTTGTATAATGTATCGAAATGTTTTAATGAGATTCTGATAAGAGATTTTTACTAAGTTTATTAATAACA
>DWKL01002521.1:0-12612 GCA_018249415.1 Phareas burnsi | reverse complement strand
AGCTACCCGTACGACACTAGCCCTGAATACATGACTCTATTGTCCAGAGAGGACATTGAGAGGGACTTGCCTGATAAATACAAGAGGAGGTTGATCAGGAAGTGTAAACCGACGGTTCCTAGGAGGAGCAACAATGACGTGCATTTAGCGATGAAAATAAAACAATTATTCGACAATTTGGAAGCGATTGATTTGAATAGAGAAACCATGACGCCGAGGACGGAACAAAAGGTGCTGCTAAGTGAAATCCAGAAGGTAAAAATAATTCTATTTATATCATCATTACTCCGTTTTTTTATGTTACAAGAGTAAGAAGCGCAACACCTGATGTTAAAAGATCCCTGCAGCCCATGGACACCCACATCCAAGTCTAAACAGAACTGAAGTTCCATCTGACATCGTACGTAACCGACTCCTGAGGACTAAGATGGTTGCTTCCCTGTAAGTGTACCCGGCAATCTCACCTCTCCAACCGAAATAAAATGTCTTCACGGTGGATCACCAAGGCGGCGGTACTCTCCGGACGGGCTATAATTCAACCACCTATCGTACAGTACATATGTCATCATCCATTATAGTCCCACTGCTGGGACTGATAATAAAAAGTTTTTCAATATAGTTCTACACATAGAATATATTGTATTGGGCATTAGCATGGCTTTAGAATCCAGAGAACCCTTAGGTATGTTGCTTTCCTCCGAGAGGTAAATATGAAGCAAGTAACAATAAATTACTTAGAAACACATATTATCGAAAAGTCAACGTGCGTCCAGAGAAAACGGATCCTTACATATGTAAAAATAAGGACATAATAATATATAAAAATAAGTATTAATTTTTGAAAACGCCAATGTAACAAAAATCCTACAATAAATCCTTTAATTCCATAGATTATAAATGAAAAGATACTAACCTAACTGTTTACAATAAAGATTAAGTTAGGCAATTAATTACTTTATTTACGGTCACATAACATATGGTTAAATAAAAATTGATAAAAGCATAGCGCAATTGATGTATGTATCGAACCCCATTCCATTTTTGAACGACTTTTGTATTAATAAAAAAAATCAAACTATAAATGGATAGGAAGTTGTTTGTTTGTTGTAAATTATCAATGGATTAATAAATTGTTTTTTTTCAGATATCAGAAATAAAGCAGAAATTAATGGAACTCTCAACAAGTAATACAAAGTCAGTGATAGTAGATTAAAATAGATGATCCGTTTGGCGACAACTTTTGCTTAATATTTCTATTTAAATGATGATTTACTATATTGTACTGATTTCCGTACCGTATTTATAAAACTTTTCACTAATTATGTTGAATTGTTTCATTTAAGCAATGTTTTATTCAGAAAAGTAGCGAACGAGCCCTTTGGCCACCCGATGTTAAGTGATCACTGAGGCCCATGATCACCCACATATGACCTCCAACAAATCTCAAGTAGGACTGAAGTTCAATCTAAGGACGTACGTAGAAGCGTTACTATTTATGTAACAATTTATTAGCATTAAGTCGTTTCCAACAAATTTACAGTAACGCATCGCATCTACGACTGCCAATGAGTTGGTAATATTTTTGTTCATATCCCAGCGAGCTGTGAAATGATAGGGGAGCTTCCAACCTTACCAGGCCTCTTACCCCACGGCGCTATGCCTCACAGGGAGGAGGTTATTCGGATCCCGACGGTACCCTTTTTGCCCAGGCTAGTTTTCTAGGACAAATACTTCCCGGTGACTGATGTATATTGATACACATAATTCCATAATAATTATTAAAATATAATATAATTCGCAAGTATGCAGTCAGGCCAACCTCACTGAAGTGGGTGGAGCGAGTTGCGACATTTGGTCACTAGCGTGATCTCTTATAGTGGAGTGTTAGGAATGGGTGTACAAATAATATATAGTACCAAATTTCTTATTTATTCTTTAATCATCTCGATGGCCGGCACCATAAAAGGTCTATATATATAAATAACAATGAAAAACAATACGATATAATACTTAAAATTAATAAAAGCCATTCTTTTGTGTACAATACAGATTGTAGTAAATACAAATTCAATATAATCATAATAATCAATGTTAAAGTAAGTAAAAATAAAAAAGGTTTAATTTGCTAAAAATATACTTTATAATAATATACAGATTTTTCTATGACATATTTTACACGTTTTGAAAGGAAAAAATGGTCTTTAATAATAAATTTTATATCAACTCAACTGAAATATAAACAAAATATCAGGATTTTATAAAGAAAGCAGATAGTTATGTTATCAAAAATAAATAAAATGCATGCACAAGTTAACAAGCATTTTTAAGGGTAATAAAAGTATCTGATGAGGAACCATCTTAAAAATTAATTGACAATTAAAATAAAACAAAAATAAATTAATTTTGTCTTATTATATTATATAGTTGTTCCGTGTACTGACTGTTCTCATAATTTGAATTCAAAAGAAATTTTAAGTTTTTTATGAGTATAATGCTACGAAACGAGATTTTTTTTCATAGTAAAATAAAATGGCGGTTTTGTCGTTCCAAAATCGATTGTCCTTTAAATATTACCGGTTTATACTTTTGTGCCAACTTTGTGTACATTTATGGCTATAAATTGTGCTAGGAACTTTTGATAGAAAATTAATGCAATTATATAAATAATAATTGTACATAGTTAACAAAATTATAATATACTGACTGAAAAGAATAATGTAAAAATAAAATATTTTTTAAATGTGCTTAGTAGCTATTTTTTTTTTAGTTTTTTTTCGACTATATTCAAAAGCTTTATTTTTAATAAAAATAATGTTTACAACTTAAAATACAGATAATATGACGAAAACAAAATGAAGTATTCCCAACATAGTGATCAATAAGATTTTAATACTAATCTCCTCATTTTTATTGCCATTTTAATTTTCCTGTAGGATTGTACCTGGGCGACGTGCTTTCGGTAAATAACGTAAAGATTGACCGCTATTATTTTTTAATTCAAATATTGAGCTTGTTATGTAAAATTTACAAACCCCACTTTTTATTTAAGAGAAGCTAAATTCATGTGAAGTTAGTATGCTCCTTATAAGTTAAATGCTTAAATAATATAATATACTAGTGGTCATGGTGTGTTAGTAACATAACATAGTCTGTTTACAGCCATTTAGTATAATAATTTTAAGACAGTTAATGTTGTCTACTCATTTTCATAGACATACCTAGCTTTTTCAACAACTTTGAGTATGTTCATGTTATAGAAATTATTCAGCAACAAAATTAATATAAAATCAATTGACTGTTTTAAAAATCTCCTGTGCGAAAGTAATTAAAAATGCAACAGTATATTGGTTAAGAATAAAATCTCAGGATATAGAAAATATACAGAAGAAATGTCTATGAAACGTTACGTATTTGAAATATTTCGCCGTCCACAACACATTGGGTGGCTCTTATTTTGTTGTAGGATGAAATATATTACGATAATCACAAAAATAAAATACTGTTTTACGTCTCAATTTTAAACTCGAAAACGCCCCGGAGTAAGCATAATATTCGTATGACGCGAATTTTTATATTTTCAGAAAATATTAAATCTAGAAAATATCTAATGAGTTAAAATAATGTATGGATTTTCTTGTTGACATTTTTGCCAATATCCATTGACACATTTAGCACACACAAAAACATTTCAAAGTAATAAAAAGTAAAACATACAAATTATTTTAAACAAATAAAATCCATTCCTTCAGATAGCTGCCCTAAAGCTGATCAAATATCATCATTTTCTATGAACACAGCAAATTTGTTTATTAATCTAAATTGTTTTAAAATATTTGCATAACGTTATAGTTTACTTAATTAAATTTAAAATTAAGGATTGCTCTTTATACATAATTAATTTATTTCAAAGGAAACGTTTTTGACCTAGGGCAGTGACGTGAAGCTAATTTCAATTGGTCTTCGATAAATTTATTTCTTTTGCAAGCTTGAATTAATTCCATGTAAAATGACGCATAAATTATGCTTACAATATTTACATATTACACAATCGACAGCAAAATATGTATCGGCGTTAGTTCGTGAGGGTAGTTTAGGTCTCAAATTACCCTCAATTAACTAAGTATGGAATAACCCTTGACTTTAGCGCTAATATTGGAAACAACCCAGCCGTGCGGCCCGAAACACAACAGGTGTGTTTCCCGCAACCTTGGAGAGCACACACACCGGCGTGTTCATTTCGGCGCGACAGCCGTGCGCCAGGACGGGACAACATTCGTGTTGTACCGCTCTGGTATAGCGCCAGCGAAAACACAACTGGTGTGTTCCCGCAGTCTTCGTTAGATTTAAATACAACACTTCGTATGTGTGCGAGCTGCACGCGCGGCACGTACTAAAATACAACGCGTGTTTTACTGCAGTCAATAGGTTATTAATGATGTCGATTGTCTTAATTTATTCTAACCATTTACATTTAATTTTGTATGGAATAGTATATGTAATGAGTTAAGTCACGCACACTATTTAACAAACCACACTTACTCAGTCTTTACTCATCCTTGACTAGCCTTAATTGTCCAAAACATTACTCCCCTACAGCCGCTAAGCCATACGAGCTTCTCGAATGCGAGAAAATCGGGAGTACTACACGAATCTCACCAGCATTATTTACATAATGACAAACTCATCCATCGAGCAAGCGTGAAGTTAGTTGGGCGGGTGAAAGTCGATCTTTAATCTTAAATATTTAAATATTACTTTTTACAAGCTTCTATTAACTTCCTTCGCTCTATGTCCAGGCGGACAGTTTGAAGACTTATAGCCTCTTTTCCGTCTTTCTAGTTTGAATCTTTTTTCTGTTTTTTTTTGCTGTGAAATAAAATAAAAGTCCGCGATTGCGATAAATTTTCGCGTGCAAAATTGTATTCTGTAGATAGTTTTCGCAATATGTATCTTTATCTTCGATGCGACCAGTCACTGCAAAACCGCAGTGGCATTCTACTGAATAAGTGAGCCCCAGTTTATCACACCCTTCAAACTAGAACACGGCACCTGTACACGATTATTATAAGGTAGCAATGGCGGCGGTGCCGTCACAAAACTTACAACCACACTTCACCCCTCTCGCACCCCCCGCTCCTTCACCTTAAATCATTGCTGACATGTCGTATAACGATCGCGCACAGATCCACGAGTTCGATAAACGATCCCGGCAGACATCTAAATGACGAATTTAGGTTTCCTTTCTATGTTTGGATGTGTGTGTATACATGTTGAGTGTTCATGGATCACGGTAGGGAACCCTACCGCGGGGCTGCGGGTGTAGAAAACGTATTAAAGTTATTACCAAGCGAGTGTCATGATGATAATATATGAGGTCCTGGAAGCGACTTACCGTAGTGATGTGCATTAAAAACTTAACATTATTCAAAATTATTTTTACATTTCTGCATCCGCTAAATAAATATATTATTATGAGATAATCATATTCACAGAACAGTATAAGAGGACTAGAAATGTCGCCACTACCCCCCCCCCCCCCCCCCCCCCCCCCCCCCCACCCTCCTACTGTCACACACACATCTACATGAATCTATAGTGAACGTCACGGACATAAATAACAGCGCACAAAAAACCTTTCCAAAAAAAAATTCACACATATACAATCGCATGTCTGAACTCATCTCTTCGTCTCATACTATGCGAAAACTGGCATAACGCGCTAAATTCTATTGGGCGCGTGAATCTCTCCTTGACACCTATCGTCATATATTGTTCTGTGCACTGAACTTTAGTGTAATTAGTTTGTAACCGATATGCCGCCTGAGTGAGCAGCGCTTTTTCTGTTAAGAATAGTCAAAAATCGCTACGCCGCTTGGTATATGTAGTAGTGATCTCACGCCGACAATTGTCATTAAAAAAATGATCATAATTATATACATAGATAAATTTAATAGTAAGTTTAGGGGCGCTAATTGTTAATAATTAATCGATACGACATTTGACACATATAGTGACGCCCCTAGCGAAGCCATGCGACGTCGGAGTTCCTCTCAGCAGACCCTCGGACCCCAGCGCCAGGTGAATCTCTAAAATCCGCGTGAGAAACATTCCGTTCATTTGATACACCGCTTAATTCCATTGGCAACCCTAGCGGACTGTCTGCCAATACCCTCGTTCTCTTTAGTAATCTCGCGCCCACGGTGATCCAGCCGCTAGGCCCGCGAGAGGAACAAATTATGCGCCCCTAGCACAATGTACGTCGACACGCAGCCCCTCGCAGCAGACCCCCTGATCCCCGCCGCGGTCGAGGCGGCCACTGTAAGGTCCGCGCGAGGAACACCCCAGTCATTTGATGCGCCGCTTGACACCAATGGCGCCCCTAGCGAGCTGTCCGCCGACGCCCCGACCCCTCGCCCCCCTGAGCCCGCGCACCCCGCCCCGAGCCCGGCCCCGGCGCGGCGGGCGCTAGAAGCTCCGCGCGAGGAACACCTTGGTGTCCGCGCGAGCCACCTCCACGAAGCCGAGCTTACAGTAGAACTGCTGCTGGAAAGGCTCCGCCACGTCGACCACTGTGTGGACGCCGCTCGCACCTGCAGAGAAATATCAACAACGTCCATCATCATCATAAATATCATTAATCATCATCCATCATCACCATCTTCCACCATAACCATCCATCATCATAGTCCATCGTCAGGATTCATCAGCATCATTATCCGCCATCATCCATCATCACAATCATCGTCATCGTAATCATCATGGCCTAGTACGGACTGGTAGACTTCACATAAATTCAAGATCTTTACATACAACTTTCAGATATACAGGTTCCCTCACGACGTCTACCGTCAAAGTAAGTGATAGCAAAATTTTTAATTCGAACAGGACTGCCGAAAAATTAGAGGTACGTGAGGAAATCAAACCGCAACCCCTCTGCATGAGAGGCTGGAATCTTTCCACTAGGATATAAGAGAAGAATGAATGAAAATAAAAGGTCGTCGAGCGCGTGCTCCAAGGGCCCATCGTCGGGATGGACGTTGACAGTTAAAATGCCAACATAATAATAGTATTTACAAAGTA
The DNA here is from genome assembly GCA_018249415.1 of Phareas burnsi. Lineage (NCBI taxonomy): Eukaryota > Metazoa > Arthropoda > Insecta > Lepidoptera > Hesperiidae > Phareas > Phareas burnsi. Next base: position 5,532 of record DWKL01002521.1, on the reverse strand, counting down.
ATGAATATTTACATGAAATAACGTGTAACCGAAAGTGTTACACATCTCAACTCAACAGCGTTCAGGTTACCCGATGTTAAGTCACTGCAGCCCATGGACGCCCACATATAACTTCAAACAGGTTTGAAGCTCTATCTGAGGTCGTACGTACATGCGTCACTACTCCTGGGGACTAAGATGGTGCCTCGCTTGTAGTGTGCCCGGCGACCATACCTCCAACCGAATCGCAGGAATTACTTCACGACGGATTGTGAGCGCGGCGGTCGAACTATAGTTCTACCGCCTATCAAGTGTTACTCCTATTTAATTTCTATTTCGTAATTCCTCTACAATATTGTGCAGCGGTTCATGTAGCACACCTTTCTTTAATCTAATTAAGCACCGTGCACAATAACTGTGACACACGGATAAACAGACAGACAGACAACAAAATTATTAGAATTTCGTTTTTGCCATTTCGCATAGAAAAAATTACTTAGCGCTGACGGCCGACTTCAAAAAAATTAATAGACATATATAAATATATTTTTAGTGTTTATATTGATTATGTATATAATGTTTTATATTTCTCATAATAAAAACGAACTTTGTACTATATTTCTTTTATATATCTATGTTTCCCCGTACTTTATATGTTTCCTGTATAAAAACTTATAAATAAAAAAATTACGAAGTCTTATTTTATTTTAGTATTCATAAATAAAATAAAAGTTCGTTCCACGTTCATCATACAATCACAAAACACGACGGTTGATAGGCGTTTGCAGGTTACGTAGAGAGAATAACGGTAAAGTGTACACAGCCACGCACCGTGCGCCCGCAGCGCGGCCAGCAGGCACGTCACCATGCGCGCGGTGGCGAGCGGGTCGCGGGCCGCGGCGCCCAGCGCGCGCGCCGACAGCACGGCGGGCTGCGCGCGCGCCACGCCCTCCGGCGTCTCCGCCGCCCACGCGTGGAACGAGCGGATGTACGACTGGAACCGATCGCTTACAATGTATATACAATCGAAGTGAACGACTCGTGTGCAACTCCGGTACTTTTTGAAATTACGCTCCTTTTGGCCCGTTGCGAAAATCAGATGAGTATTTTTTTCCGAACGTAACACACAAGGCAAAGTTACTCGACAATGAGATTTTTTTCGCTCTGAAATTATTAAAGTAGCTCGCAAATGACGTATACTATTCCGGTTTTAATTTTTTTATAGACAAAATAACAAAAATATTTAAATAAATAAAATCATTTAAAAATATATATCTTATGAGGGCGGCGTGGCACCTCCTGAACGAACTATCTGCCTATCGAACTTAGTTTAACTCGGCCTTCATCGGTATCGGCGCGTCTATAACCAACTTCAGATTAAACTCCTGTGTAGTTTGAAGTCAGTAACGGCGGTCCAGGGGCGGCAGTGACCACTTAACCGGGCGGGCTGCACGCATGTGTGCTGCTACCGTGACGTATAAAAGAAAAGATACCTTCGCAACGTCACTGAGATCCTCCCTGTCGAGGTGTTCGAGCGGGTACTTCTTGCACATCTCTGGCACCCATGCGATCTCCTGCCGCTTGTAGAATTCCTTGCTGCTAAGTGCCGCGCACGCATACCCAACTATCTCGGGTTTAACACCTACGAAAGGCATCGGAAAGATTGAAGGCTAATGTAGTATTGACAATTGAAACTTAATAATTTTTTGTACCCGCACAGGGTACAAAAAATATTAAATCCCACACAGCAGATGAAAAAACAATAAAAGTGTTCCAAGAGCACTGTTTATTTCTTCAAATATTTTTTACAGCATTCGGTAAGTGGTCACTTTCGCTGATGGGCATCTGTCCTATCTACTCTTGTCCTATCCTGCCCTAGTCACTACTCGTGATTACAGACGCGTCGCTACTTAAAAGGACAGAATTAGAAAGTCGGTCGGTCAGTCGGTTCTACATTACTACATCTTAAATATATGTACAGGGCTGGCTCTCCAGGATCGAACCATCAAGAGTTCTGCCACCTTTCGACATATGTCATTTGATCTAATAGCAAATGAACTTCTAATAGCGAGTGACCAGTCTGTCACACAGGGCTGAGGCCATATCTGAGGTCGTACGTAGACGTCTTACTATTCCTAAGTTATTCAGATGGTCACCTCTAAGTGTACCCGTAAAACTCACTTCTCCAAACGAAGTACAAGAATTGCGCCACGGCGGATTGTGAGAGCGGCGGTGGTACCTCGCCGGTCGAACTATAGTTCTACCACCTATCAAATTGATATCAATTGATCAAATCGCTTAACAACACAGGAACTGCTGACTACCCGTCATGTCAAGTTGCAACAAATTGAAACACGAATGAATTGGACTATATATGTAAAAGTATACAAGGGTCCTCACCGTTGATCTTGCTGTCTCCCTCGCTCCTGTCCCCCTCCTCTTCCCCCTCCGCGCCGTCGGCGGGCAGCCAGTCCTCATCGTCTTGCAGCACCATGCAGAACTCCCGAGACAGCGTTAAGAAAGGGGCCAGTAGCCTGGGAACATGGGGACATTCAACGGGAGAGATTTAAAGCAGTGGTAATATTCTGACCTGACATGCAGTGTTCGCTGGTACAGCTATTTTTGCCACCTCAAACTCTTCTATGTGACATCTTATTATTAAATAGCACTTTTTTTTTAAATCACTTTTTTTGGCCGTAACTCGAAAAGCGGTTTTGGTATGTGTTAACATTTAGCTGACGTCGGTCAAAACTCAAGCGAGAATATAATAAGGCCGTGTCGAATGGCCACCGACTAGCATATTTATGGTAACGACGTGGATGGTGGTCACAATACCAAACGTAGATATATTTATGGTAACGACGTGGATGGTGGTCACAATACCAAACGTAGATATATTCATAATTCTAGGTCACCGGCCTCAACATTCGTTAAGATAGCGCCCTACCGATTCATATCTCAGTGTCATAACATCCGTTGCTAACACGAATCCTTCCGATGCTAAGAGGAGACCTGTCCGTAGCCGTGGCATAGGAACGAGACGATAGTGACTTCTAGGGAGACGATTGTCTCATATTACTCCGCGAGCACTTCGTCGGGGTGTCACGAACGTATATGTTCTCGATAGAAGCTTACGCGCGGCAGAGTAATGAGCTCGACTGAGCAGCGCTCACCTGTCACTCGGCAAGCTTTGCAGGTCCGGCGGGAACAAGTCGCTGCCGTCCGAGCCGTCGCGACATGTTTTGCGACATATGGAGCACAACTATAAAATATATTAACATATTAATATTAATAGAAAGGAAGAGAACTAAATTATGCTTCCTTTTTTTTATTTTAACAAACGAGCGTGCAGGCCACCCGATGTTAAGTAGTCATCTCTGATCGAACTATAATTCTACCACCTATTAATCTCACCAACAGATGGAGCGAAGTGCAAACCAGTTTGTCCCTTCTATGCTAAAAATAATACAGGTTCCTGCTCTCAGAAGTTTTACTAGCAAGCAGTGAAAATAGTAACTCACAGTGTCCTCGTCGTCGGGAACGTAAGGCCTCACGGTGAAGGGCAGGCTGGTGGGGATGGCGTGCGGCCGCAGCACGTCCCCGCTGCACTCCACCGGCAGCAGCCTCCGCAGATCCGCCGTCAGACCGCCCCGGAACACCCAAGGCTCCTGGGCGCCACTTTCGAACGCCTCCCGCCAACCCTTGGAGAACCCTAAAAAGGTTGTTTTAAAATTCCTTTTGGTGTATTAAAAGAAAAGAAAGTACACTTATTGAGTGCAGGTAAAATATAACTCACAAATAACTGATTATTTGATTACTCACAAGTGTAGCTGCCTTGAGCGTTAGCTGCTATGTTTTGCGGAAACTTCCCTAATTCTGGAATTAATCATAAATATAATAGATAAATATGGAATTCCCATAAATGTATTGTTATGAAGAAGGACCTCATACAGGTTCATAACTTTGCGGCTGTCTCAAAAAAATCACTTTTTTAAACATTTTACAATTTTTAATTACGTAGGATATTCACGAAACTTTTAGAAAGAAATAAAAGATTCGTCTAGTTGTTAGTATCAGTAACGTTACGAGGCCAGTTCCTTTTAACAGCCGTGTGCCTATGCATGTAACTCCGGAAGAAAGGTACAGAGTGATCCAGAATGGCAAAGAGTTGACAGGAAGGAGCCAGAGAGAGATAGAGAGATATTGATATAGATGTAAGTAAAGATGGTAAAATATAACAATAAATAGAGGTATAATAAAAAGATAAAAATATAGATAGAGAGAGCGAGAGAGAGAGGGAAAGAAAGAGAGAGTCACCCAGCCAGCGCAGGAAGGCGGCCAGCAGCGCGAGCACGGCGCACAGGTCCCACACGTAGGGGCGCAGCTCGGCGAGCAGCTCGCGGTTGGCCACGGCGGCCAGGCGCCGCGCCGCCCGCCGCGCGCGCGCCGCCCACCACGAGAAGCGCCGCAGCCGCCGCCGCCACTCGCTCGTCTGTTCGGGACGAGGGAAGGGCATCATCTTCTATCCTTAAACTATTAACAGCTCTCGCAGTTTGACTTCAGAAGTACCACCACAACTATTTTTACCTTACAAAAGTAATGTTAAACGTCGTTGTGTGGGTTTAAGGAATAGGGATATAATAAGAGAATACTTACACAAGGTATTCCAACTAGAAGTACCATCGCCGCTCTCACAATCAGCCGTGAAATAGTTTTTGTTTCGGTTGGAGAGGTACAGTTGCCGTGCACACTTAGAGACAGGCGACCATCTTAATCCTTAGGAGACATGTTGCATCATTGTACGACCTCGGATAGGACTTCAGTCTTATTTAAGGTTTGATATGGGCGTCCATGGGCTGCAGTGACCACTTATCATCAGGTGGCATGCACGCTCGTTTGTTACTCTTTAAACTTAAAAACTAGAACTTTGTTCTCCGAGGCAGTATAGCATCTGTAGTCGACCGCTGACGGAACTTCCATCCTATTTAAGTTTTTTTTTTAGAATTTTCCAATCCCTTAGTTACATATATGGAGTACCAGCCCTTTTTTTCTATTAACTTCCATATCAACAACGGTCAGTAGTTAATGCAATACACAATACAATAGACAATAGTTTCTGAGGATACTAGTAATGACATATCAGCAGACAGACAGAGTGACGGACATCATGGAATTATAACGGTTCCGTTAAAAGCCAACCATGGGCAAAGGAACCCTAAGCACCAACCTCAGGCTTGTTCCCCCTGGGCAAGATACTGGCTGCGTGGGTGGTGAGCCAGTGGAAGTCATGCATCAGGCGCAGCCCGCGAGATCCATGCTCAAAGGGCAGATAGAACAAGTCGCAGAGCAACACGAGGTCGTCGGCAGTTATCGCGTTGTCTTCGCACGACTGCTCGTCCAACGTCCTGGAATAATAATGGAATAAGTAGAAGGTACAAGGTGTGGGGCTCCACAGTCGAACCAAAGTTCTACCACAGTTGGTAGGACTACAGTTCGTCCGGGGTGGTACCACCGCCGCCTTCATAAGTCACCGAGAAGTAATTCTTCTGTTTC